>QOCX01000687.1:8333-90465 GCA_005959815.1 Sarcophaga bullata | reverse complement strand
GAGGGTTGGGTTTGATAGAGAGCATTTTTTTTGAAATTGATTGTCTTGTGTTTTTTTCTATTCATGTTCTGTGATTTTGATGGTATTTAGTTTTATTGGGTTTTGCTTATTTAGATAATATTTGGGCAGTTGTGTCCAAATCCTCCTGGTCATTATCGTATAAAATAAAATAATCTAAAATGTTGAAAAAATTACTCTTCGGCGGCTTCTCGTCTAGCAGATTCTGGCAAAACTTCTTTTTAGATCAAATATATATATTTGTTTCTATTTTGAAATGTTTAGTTTTCTCAAAAATTCTTCGTTTCGTTATGTCGTATTTTTAAACTGTGTGTAGTTTTTGTTTTCCGCTGTCAGCGATTTGTGTGCGTTTTGTTTTGTTTTTGTTGGTTTTTTTTTTGTTTTTCTGGTTGTGTTTGTTGGGTGGGTGTTGTTTGTGGTTTTGTGTTTTTTTCTTGTTTTGTTTGTGTTTTGTGTTTTGGTTTTGGGTTTCATGTTTATTTATTATGTTTTAATAACACAATTTTACAGACGATTATTTTTTAGTTTTTTATTTTTGTTATTGGAGGAAGCTTAGTGGGCGGTATATCCAGATGATTATGGGTAGTTGATTTTTAGTCGCATTTTATTTGGATGTGGGTTTTTATTTGATTCCCTGTTCTCCCCTGAAAGGCGTAGACATCCTACTTTATTAACTAAACATAGATTTATTGTGAGAGTGGTTGAGGTCTAGTTACATGTGTCAATACTGCTATTAATAGTATTGTTATTGGATAGTGCCAAATCAATAGATCGATCTTGGATATTTAGATTTAGCAATATATTAGCTGATGAGTTCATGTCTGAAATTTTACGCTTGAATTTTTTTCCGCTTTCCTATGTTGTTTCTGTTCTTTAATAAGATAAGTTAGTAAGATATTAATTTTTTGTATCAAATATCTTATTATAGGTTTCCAATGATATAGCTGGCGCATATCTAAGTTACATATAATTGGTATTATATATTGTAGTTTTGGAAGAAAGTTTGTATGCTGATATTTTTGGGGTTAGATGTTAGTCATATTATTAAATTTTTTTTAACCCATTTGTAGTCCATGTGGCAGACTGATTGTAATTGTACGTTTTTAAGTTGAGTTGTATTCGATTATAAAGTGTTTTGTTATCGTCGATAGTTATATAGTATTAGTATATCGGTATTACTCAAATTTATTGTTATTTTGATGTCATTGGTGTTGTATTTGTGGTATGTTTATATTTTAAATTGACTATCTTTACATGTTTGTAGAGTGCTCCTTAGCTTGTGTATAATAGCTTAGCTAACAGAGTGTTTTTTGTGTTTGTTTTTTGAAAACTTTGTGTGTTGAGTTAAGTTGCCTGTAGCCTAGTAGCTGGTGCATATGTTGCCTTATTAGACTTGGTTGATGCTGCGGATCAAATCTCCATGTCAAAACATTCCGTATAATGGAAAATAAATTATGTGTGCTTCGGCGACTTCCTCCTCAGCAGATTTCTGGCAAAAACGTCCTAGAGTAAATAAAATTGGCAATGAAAATTATTTCTCCGAAGTCGACTTTAAACTGTTGGTTCCGCCACTAACGTATAAAACTAAACAACAGCACGTATGTATGTGGTATCGAAGCGAGATCGTAATCCTTACTAAGGGATGGTAATGAATCAATGTGTATGTACATATGTATGTATGTATTTTTGTACTATGTATTCATTCATTACCCTCACTAGTGTCTTAATTCAGACCATTCCAAGGGGCATTCAGTAATATGCAAAGCACCGAGTAATGCTAAGCATGTGAGCAATCGATACAACGCTTATATGTTTTTGCTTAGCATGTTGAGCAATCGTGGTAACGGTTTTTATCATTTTAGAAGTTGTTGTCAACAAAATAAAATTTTAGATGATCGCTTGCAAATATGATATTAGAGCCACTTCCATCATCATTGCATTTCGCTTTATACAAAAAAAAAAAAAAAAAAAAAAAAAAAAAAAAAAAATTTGCATTGCAATGTTTTACTTTTAAAAGTTGATAATAAATTTGATACAATATGATAAAAAATAATAATTCTGAAGAAATAAATTTTAGATAAAGCGAGAAGAATTTACTTTTCATATTAGCAGACGATAAGATGAAGGTTGACTAGAGATTAAAAAAAACTAGAATGTTTCAATTCAATTCTACATGTTGAGTATGTATTTCTCTTTTACAATTACCTGATGCTAATCATATAATTATAATAAACAACAACAATCCGTACATATGTGACAGTTTAATGGAACACATTACCAACTCAATAGCAAAAGCAATTCACATAAAAAAAAAATTATGGAAATATTTGCATACTCTCACAATTTGTTTATAATGTATGGCAAGAATGTATTTAAACATGGGAAAACAAAAAAAGAAACAATAATTATTGAAATAAATTATCGATTATTGGAAAAATTTCATCAGTGACTATTGACTACATATTACTACACACTTCATGGAAATCAATGAAGCGGAGAGTAATAGTGCCTCATAATTAAAATTTTATTTTAATAATGCCCACATTAAACCTGTTACTGTGGTACATAAATCGTTTTAACGATATACGAGTACATTTGCAAGTGACAATAATTTTAAATTTAAATTATGAAATAAAAAAATGTTTAAATATGTATACGTATATATGTATGTATGGTATGGTATTCGATAGGAATATGGTGAATATCGATAGGAATGGTAAAAAGTAAGTTATTGGCTGGCAATAGACGCACATTCTTTAGAAATGTCGGAGTATGTTAAATACATGGCAACACATGTTAAACTCAATGCAATTTCAAGTTGCATTAGTTTTTCGACAAACTTTGAAATTGGACTAGGTATTGTAGTTGTTTAAGAAACATTGAAAATGTTTATTTGAACTCTTTCTTTTTAAATTTTAGGAAAATTTTAAATCCATTTCACTTGTTATTCAATCGTTTCTCAGATACAAAGTCTGGTTGAAGTGTGTCTTAAAAATTGAATTTTTCATAACAAAAGTTGGTAATTTTTATCACTTGTAAATATTGTTGTTGTTGTTGTTTTTTAAATATAATTTATTTGCATATAATATTTGCAAAATAATTCATAACGTTTATGAAAAACATAAAAAATAATCGCATCTTCAATCAATTTGAATGTAAAAAGTATGAATAATGATGGGAAAATTTCATTTACGAGATGTGTTTTAAAAGAGCTGGATTTGGATTTGATTTTGTATCTCTCCTAACCTACAATCGTTATTTCAACGTTAATATAGGTTTTAATTAATTATCTAAAGTAGTAATTATTTAATGTGTTGCAAAAATTTGCATTCAATTTTATGCCTATCAAGTTTGAAAAAAAATAGAAGCTGCTGAAAAAACAACACACTATAATCACAAGGCAATTAAATAGTCCAATGAAAGAATGATTAGTGATGAAGGCTTAGGGCTGAAGAGCATTAATTAGCAGATTAATTGCCGTAGGCGTAGTAGGTCTATTAGACGTAAGGCTGTGGTTCCAACTGCATGCCATACAGCTCGAACATAATGAAATATGGAATAATAATTCCTTTTCAACTGCCTCCCAGTTGCCTCTGCAAAAACTGTGGGAGTAAATAATAATTCTTATGAAAAGAATTGTCGTTCAGAATCTACTTTACACTGTAGATTCCGCCATTAATGTTTAAAATTAATACACACACCATAAGTAGTGTAATACTCTCTGAAGGGTTGTAATGACTAGTTATGTATGTATGTAAACGCATGTATTTAAAGAGCTATTGATAAAGTTAAAGTTAAATTGACGACTGCCTGAAAAAGTATTGTTTACATGGGTCCTATAAGGTGTCATTGTAATAGCGATTGTACCAATGGAATTCCGTCTTTCAACTATAAGGTTCACATGGAAATTTCCAATTAGAACTATCGTGTTATGAACGTATAGTTTTTGTAAATAAAAAGCAGTACCAGTCGATAAGAGAGATGGTGTGCTAGGTTTGAATAGTTGAAGATAAACTCTTCTTGATATTTGCAAGTGTTATTTTCTTTAGCCTACTGTTACCTTTTGTGTCTATGCCGTCAAACTTTTTCACTATATGGGCAGGATATGTATGTATGCGATTGAGTAGCGTAGCAGCAATAATGGCCATTCTTTGGTTTTCTTGATATTTATCAAACATTATGCGTGTAATTATAATGCCTCAATTGGCGGCCTAAGTACTTCAAGTAATGACCGATTATGTTACGTTATGTACACGAAATTTTAGGTTAACTATAGCACATCAAATGGCACTATGCTTTCGAAAGAGCGGCAAATTATTTAAATTTGGGTTCTCAGGCTAATAATCATTTATTAGTGATGAGTGGCAAGCTTAGTGTATAAAAGCCGTAAAAAATACATTCATTTGGAAAAATCTCTTAACGATTAAAGACCTATTTACTAAGTTATTAAGATGTCATAAAATATATTAAAATATCCTATCCATGGAATAAAAAAATTTTTAAATTTCGATTTCAAAAATTTGTTGTTCGTTCACTGAATACAATGAAGCTTCAATAGATAAATGAGAGGCCGAAAAAAGAGAGGCAACATCATAATACAAAAATTCAACATTATGTAATTAAAATTCATAATTAGATGGCTATTATCAAAAAAATACCATACACGCCCATATAATAAACTATAAAACGTTTAAAAAAAACAAAATCCAATCATTTTATTAATCATGTGTTGTGGCAAATGAAAAACATTTTTTTTATTATTGGTGTGTGGTGGCTGGTGTTTCTAAGCCATGTTATTTACACTTGTTCCTTATGCTAATTATTCGATCTGGTTTAAATTTGTACGTCATGTTCGTAAATATGTTCAAAACAAATGGAAAAAGTGAATTGCCTTACAGACTTGATTGATTTGTCTGTTGATTGTCTAATGAGCAGCATGACTTTTTCCTTTTTTTTTTTTTGTTTTCTGTTCTTTTGCTTTCAATCAAATTAAAGTTTATTGATCCAACAAAATAAAGTTTTGGCCAAATAAATGAAAGATTTGATTTTTTTTAACAATTTTAATTATTGTCAATAATTGAATTTATTTGTTATCTTAAATACAAGGTTATTATGCGATCACAAATCAAAGAATAACAAAATAATACAACAAAAAAAATACGATTAATAATAACAAAACTAAATAAAGAAATTTTTTTTTTATAACGCATAACAACTTTCAAAATCCAATCTATAAAAATATAAAAAAAAAATAAATTAAAATGATTGATAAGGATGTTAATAAGAAGTAGCATTTGCTTTAATTTAAAGAAGGTTACAATAATATTTCACAAGAATTAATGGACATGTGAAATATTGTTTCACAAAAGTTTCAAAATCTAATTTCAAATAAGATTTTATGAATGGATGATGTTTGCTTATGACTCAGTTTGCCATTTTCTTTGTTAAGCTACTTGAATTAGAACAAAAAAAATTTTTTTAAATCGATTTTTTTAATTTTCAATTATTTTATTTTGCAACTTAGCCATGAAAAAATATTATTTTTATAGTATCTCCATATAAAAAATTTTTTTTATATTTTTTTTTGTGAAAATACAATCAGTAGAGTTGTTAAGAATTTCATTTTTCAATTAATTTTTTTAATTGCATTTTTAATTTCAACATTTTCTAAAATCAAATGCACGATACATTTTAAAACTGATTGATTTTCCATTAATTTTTTTTTTAATTTTTTAACACTACTTAAGCAAAAGTTATTATATTTTTTTGCTGACAGTAAAGTTCAAAATATATTCCTTATAATGCTTATTAACATATCAGGAAAAATATCAAATGAGTTTAGCTTAGGTCATATTGAAATATCCACACCAATAACCTTGAAAGCAATCGACAGATCATTTATCATCTTTTCAATTACCTGCTATAAATATTACTTTACTTTCTAATAAATTTTAAATAAAATTCTTTTTTTATATAAAAAAAGTTTATAATAATTTTTTAGAAGCTTCCTGTCCTTAAGTTGAAATAAAACAAAGTATATGTATGTGGGATATGGTTGAAATTTTTAATTCGTTCAAATGCCCTATTGATTCCAGTATGTGTGGCATATAACATCGCTTAAATATAAGCCATGACATCTCTGAGTGAAACGCATCCGAAATGTCCAATTTGCCATAACCTTGGCGGATATGTCAGACTGAATTTTACCGGTGACATGCGTGATATTGGCTTTAAGTACTGCTGTGGCTTGTGCCTCATTCGCTTACACCAGCGACTTAAGAAAACTCCACAACAAAAAGTTTAACCAGGTCATATTGCTCGATGGTTAGTTTACATCACCTACACGTGAGATGGCCATGCCCTTAAATAACTCGTGCACAATATCCAATATGGTATGATCTGTATGGCATGTATCGCCGTCTCTTTTGAAATTGCATGTCGTTGGTATCGATATATTCATACATACATAATTGGTAATCGAGCGATGGAGTTTTGAGAAACTTTTCATGGCAATTTTATTTGCTGAGAAATCCAGATCCAAACAGTGCTAGTTTCGGCCTTCACTCTTGGACACTCATTAATCTTATGTGGATTGGCATCATCTTAAATTCGAAAATTTTTCTTGTTCACGTGCTTTATTCTAAACCATGTGTTCCTTGTTTCTACGAAGACTAGTTACTGACTAGTTATTCTATAGTTTGATGCATAACTCCAATAATTTGTCATTGTAATTACCTAAAAAAAAAATTCAATTTATTATACTAAACCTGTTTGACTTTAGAAGAGTTATTGCTTCTGTTCACCTTTCCTTTCGTAGAATATATTTCGCCAGACGTTTCTCACAAGAGATGTTCTGGCCTCATCAGGGGCGTAGAAACTATACTCTTTGCAATCTGATTTGCCTGCTCAATTGCCAAGAATTTCCAAAAGACCTGAGATCCAGCTATGCTTGCTGATTTAGCTTTCTGTTCTCAAGTTCTCAAGTTAATTTCATAGGAGTTGAGTTCTCTAACGGCGGCATGAATGCCAGATGGTATTGTTATGTCCCGTCGTCTGCACTTCCAGTTCAAGTTTATTGAACACACCATTCGATGATGTAAACTTTAGTTTGGAAATAACTTGCGAATGTACACATGGGCCGTGTTACAAGCCACTATGTATTTTAGCCCTTCTGTATACCACAGAACGATCTCTCTCTCACACTGTCTTTTATAAAAGTATTCAGCAACCAAAATATACCTTACACCCTTGTTAACAATTCTCTTTGCAAAGTCTTTCAAAAAATTGTAGAATTTACGGGTCTGGGAGACAGTTAATGGCTAAACTGCCAGAAATTCGTTTTGTGTTGTCACGAAGTCTCCTTATGAATGTCGCTTTCGATTTGTCGTCTTTTCCAAGACTGTGCACCGTTATAGTACAGCATCTTTTGCTTAATATGTGGCCGTCTCTCATTTAAGACTAACTAAGCTGTGTTCGAAACGTTTTAATACGTTTTTGTGTTGATCGTACATCGTACATTGTGCTTGTATAAGAATTTGCAAAACTGGTGCAAGACTCTTCTGTATTGTGGTCGAAAAAAGTAAAACTTTATTGCCAAGTTGTGACGCGAGTGCTTTTGTGACCAATTGTAAGTAAATGCGGCAACAATAAACTTTCATGTACTCTTCTGATCATTCAAAATGTAAACCTGTGGTCTATGTGATGTACCTATGAAACTAACTTGTGCAGCTTTGCCAAGTTTTGAAAGGTAGCAGCTTACAGATAACAATTCGCTAAAGAGGCAATAAAATGAAAAATCTTCAAATAAAACAATGAAACTCATCGAATATGACTATGCTGTCATCAAACGTTTCATTAATATATTGTAGAAGCATAAAGGTGTTAAAACAATGGTAAACGTTTTACAAGAATACAATTTTTTTGTAATTAATTTCTTTAAATTTTATAATTTTACAATAATTAATAATAATCACTGTAAAGTGCGGAATTATTTAAAAACAAAAACAAACTTCATTTATTATTACCTCTTGAATAAATTTCAGTAGATTCTACAAGTAATTTATGTCTCAGAACAATAAAATAATAATTATTAATTAACTTTTCGCTAACAGTTAAACGTATTAAAAACGTAAAAGGCACTTACATTTCATAAGAATTAAAAGCATAACGTTATGAGCAATTAAAATTGATCATGTTGCTATGATTCAACAAAATCCGTTGAATAAATAAAGAAGAAAAAAAATGAGTGTATGTTTAACGGTTAATCTGTCTCAAAGGCTTAAAATCACCTCTTTTTTACAAAATATTGGTTGAAATCCGCCTATACGTTTTATATGTTAGTCTCCGAAAGATAGAATCAGTTCACCAACGTTTTGCTGAGAGTAGCTTTAGACATTTCCAGACGATAAAAATGTGCACTTTTTCGTTGCAACTTCTTTTTTTAGAATCAGTGTTTGGACGGGTGATTGTAGATGGAAGCCCAACAGACGAGTACAGACTAAATTAAGGAGTACCACAAGGTTAGGTTCTTCCTTCAATTTTCAATTTCCAAATTACTCTTTTGCAGATGATCGTCATTCATATTCTTTTCATCGTGGATCGGGCACGTTTGAGGTTGAAAGGCCTAATATGAGGGATTATTTGCATATAACCATAGCGGAAGATAGATGGTTATTACAACCCTTTAGTTAGTATTACGATCTAGCTTCTCTCATCACTTATGCTGTATGTTGATTGTACACATGAATGATGGGAACAACAGTTTAAAGTCGACTACGAACGATAGTTTTTGGAGAAAATTTTCATAGTTTTTGGCAGAAGTCTGCTGAAAGGAAATCGCTAAAGAAATGTTTTTTCTAATATCGTTTTGGTAGATGACTGGTTTGAATCGAGGCTTCATAGACGTCTAATAAACCAACCCACCAACTACTAGACTACGGCAATTTACAACATAATGGTGGCAGTAATATTACGAAGCTCTTTATATTCTGGTGTATGAAATATTTCACTCCATCGATCTTCGTCCTGTTTATGCTCCTCTTTATATCAATTCGATTTATTAGAGCACTGTTACAGTGTATGTTGTGTTTCAGTGTTCTTTCTCACAGAGCACATGCGTACGTGATTGATTGGCCAGTGAAAAGCCGATTGTATTACAAAGAAAAAGGTTTTTAATCGGAATTTTTTCAGTTGTAATACAAACATATTCAAAATTAACTTTCATAAACACTATTTCCTCTTTCCTTTCCTCTATTATAATATATATTCCTAGAGTTAATACACGTAGGTTGAGTATATAAAATTATAATTTCTACCTGCGATGTAATTTTACGCCTAGTCTAAATGGCAGTCTTTACAAATAGGTCTTGAGAAGATAGTCAAATAGCCTGGCAACTGCCAGGAATCGAGTTGATGAAACCAAAACTGGGGGAATGGAGGTTATAGTATCAGGTCCTTAACAACTAGTTCCAGCTCTCCGTTTTAGTTATGTTTCCTTATTTTCTACTAATTTACCTTTTAAAGCCATTTGCCGGAAAATATTTGATTTTGTTTTTACTGTTACTAACACAATATAAGATTAGATAAGTCCTCACTGCTACCATCTTTTGCTTCTATGTTTGACTGCATATACGCACTTGCTCGAAAGCTTATCTTCCAGCAGATAAGTGGTTACGTTAATAAACCACGGATTTAAATGCTTTTATTAATTATAAGAAGGATATTCAAGGAGATTTTATGCGATTAATAATAAAAATATCATAGTTTTTATAAGCCACTGCTAAGAAATAATGTCGTTGGCTGGTACATTGAATTTTTTTTTTGATTAATTTTTTATGTTTCTTTAGAGGCCTATTAACCAATTTGTAAACATTTTGTTTGTAACACAAATGTTAATCAAAATACCCATCAATTGATTCAAATACTCAAATTTTTTACTTCTTTTCTATGGAGAAAGTATGTGAATTCAAACGAATTTTCTACTGCAAATGGTTGTTAAGTAAAGAAAAGTTTTGAATTCCAAACACTTTCAAGAAAATACAAGTTAAACTTGTGTGGCAGCAGGCACCATCATCATCATCATCATCATCATCAATGTTGAATTGGTATCATTTTAATGGCATCTTAATACACGATTGCCAATAAATACTTAATTGAGCCAAGATTTAAACGTAAATTGCTTAAACATCAATTATTTTTAACACATATTTTTAGTGGCCTCCCAGTCAAATTCAATTGTTAGTCTACATATCATCCAAATACGTGTATTGCGTTACATTCGTTTTGTAGAAGATTATTATCATCGGTGTATGAAAGTTGTTTTTTATTTTTATGTGTTCAAGGAATGTTAAATATTTTGCATGGAAAAAAAATTAAGAAATCATAATAAAAATATTGGTAATGATAGCTTTACATACTTTCGCTTAATTTAATAAAAACTGCAACAAAGTTGTAGTTCATCAATTGTGTGTCGCTGTGTCGTCCACAATGTGTGTGTTTTTATTTCTTGTTTCTTGAAAGAATTTGGCAATTCGAAGCAGCATTTCCCCTTTCATGTTGTTATCAAGCTTTTCCAGCAAAGTAGGTTGGCATTTTTAATTGCCTAGGAAGACAATGCCATCTGTGGAGTTGTATTGGGTTTATGTATTGCGTTCAATTGTAAGGAATTTGGATAATTGCCTTTCCTTACACTGTTCGTGGACTTTCTGGATAGACACGCCTAACAACATCTCATCATCCAGAGACTTTAAATTGCCATGCGAATTAAGGATACTAATATGCTCTGAAGTCACAGTAATATTGTAGGCAGTGTGTTGGCTTAAGATTCGTGTTCGTGGTTCAAAACATAGATCAGATATCTCTAACAAAAATCAGATAAGATATGCCTTAGGGGACCTCCTCTCAGCAGTCTTCTGGAAAAAAACCCTGAGAGTAAATCAAATTGTTATTGAAAGCTTCTTAAAAATCTGTTGTACGCAGTCGACTTGAAACTGTAGGTTCCGCTATTCATAATATTCATAACATTAACATAACATGGGTGGCGTGATAAACTAGGTTGTAATCTTGACTACAATAACGAATACTTTTTCAAGTGCCAGAAGCAGCACTAAGGTACACCAATTATTGAAGATGCAATCGAAATGAGGAATTCAGCTCTCATGCATTAGTTGATGACTTGAAGCCTCTTTATAAGCGTTGCGTGAAAGAGAGAGTCTCCTGATACTATCCAGAGATATATGATGACTATAATATCTTGGATGATTTAGTCCAAGAAAGAAAGTTAGCAGAAACTCCAGTTGAGATGATGCATTCGACAGAATACCTTGGCCTGTGTCCGACGTATATACATACATACATAATTGGCCAGTACAACCCTTCAGTCAGGATTACGGCCTAGCTTCTTACACCACTTATGTTGTGTGTTTTAATTTTATACATGAGTGGCGGGACCTACAGTTTAAAGTCGACTCCGAACGACAGATTTTTTTTGAGAACTTTTCATGGCAATTTTATTTACTCTCAGAGTTTTTGCCAGAAATCTGCTGAGAGGAAGTCGCCGAAGAAATATTTTGTTTGACCGGGGATGTGGCTGTGTCCTACGTACGTCGTAGTAATGAACACAAGCTTTGAAAGCATCAACCTCAGATTACCCTGTATGAGCGAGAGTATGAATCTATTCAGATATTTAAACTCCCCAATTGATTAATGGTACGACATTGGATGCGTCAACTAAATAATCTTTTGTTTCTTAAAAGTCATCACAATCTCTCTCACCGTGATCCGCACTGAACACATTAATTAACGAATTAAATCCATCATGATGGGTGGTTAAATGTAAACATCATCATAAAATAAACGTGATTGTTTATGAAATTTTTTATTTGTTCGATATGAAATATCATTTATTAATTCCGATATTTCATCGTGTGTGTATAATCGATTATAGCAAGTGTTGAAATGCACGAAAAATATTTTCTTATTAATTCACTTGCTATTTGGCCTTATTAAGCTTAAAGCAACTCACACTAAATGGCCGAAACATATTAAAACGTCAAAAGAAATTATTTTAAGTCCGCCTCTTAAATTCAATCGTAGCAATCAATAAAAATAAAAAACCATTGAATACAGTAGGAAGTCCTATAAATTAACAGCCAGTGATGGCAATATAAATAAGTAAGCGATCATGAAAAAGCGGAAAATAAATTATTCGACATATGAAAAGTATTTGTTTTTAGTTTTGCTAAGCTTTGTTTGTGTCAATTAATTAATTTTGAAAAATGTTTACGAAGAAGAAAAAAAAACAAAAAACAAAAAAAAACGTGGTGTTATGTACGAATGTTTTTCAAACGCAAACAAATATTTGTGCATCTTAACTAAACATTAATGGGAGGTAAATGATGTTTGTGCTGGGGTTTGTAACATCTTAAAATTATACCGAGAAACAGCTCTACAAATACCCTTTAAAAATCGGAGATATTAAGTAAATGTTCAGTAGACAAGTGTTCGTTTATACATTGTACCAGAGAGTAGTTTTGTGCAACCTACGTCACATGCCGCCAAATTTATGTGAAATTGAAGTCACATTTCAGAATTTTTCAAGCATCTTTTACAGATGCTGGTAGAGGCTATGTTTTTTTCAATACACATACATGCATACATAACTGGTCATTACAAATCTTCAGTTAGGTTTACGATCTATCTTCTTACAACACTTATGTTGTGTGTGTTAATTTTATACATGAGCAGCGGGACCTACAGTTTAAAGTCGACTCCGAACGACAGATTTTTGAGAAACTTTTCATGGCAATTTTGTTTTCTCTCAGAGTTTTTTCGCTTTTCGTTTTGATGTCTGACCTGGGGGAGTGAACCGTGGTCTTATGTCTAATAAGCCGACACACTAACTACTAGACTACGGCGACTATAATTTCTTTAAATAGGTCTGAACATACATTGGCGTATTATCAATAAACTTAATATTGATTTTACATTCCGTACAACTCAACACATACGATTCTGAATTTGGAGTAAGGTAAAGCTATGTAGTTGTCTTTGAAGAACTTGAACATAAGGTTTCTCTGTAATGTGTTTCAGACCGAGATAATGGCCACAAATAATGCTGCAGAATAGATCATTAGCAGGGGATCCCAACTACCAGAATTTCTATGTATCTTCTATGGCATCCAAGATTATTCTTTGTGTCAAGATCATACCCGTATACATATGTATGTATGTATATCACGGGAATATGTATGTATTGCTGATTAATTTGCTAGACCAGTTACTTTCCTATTGTTACGCTGATTGTTATGTAAAGACATGTGCTGATCGCGTAAAAATTCTAGGCCACTGAATATTTTTTCTTCTTTGCCAGAGCCAACTGCCGTAAATTACATAGGAAGTGTGTTAATTTACTATTTAAACCGAACGTAGAGAAATCCCTGTTGATGTGTCTTTTCTTATGGGTCATGGCGGGGTTTCTTTAGAGGTTGTAGATCAATTGTGGAGGCCAACTTACTATCGCCTTTGTATATAAGTTTTCGTCTCTCAAGCTACATACATTGTCTAAATTTGCTGTCTTTACTAGATCGATTACTTTCAAGATGATTATTTTCAGCTTAATACTACTCATGCGTTAATGAGTAGACCTGATTTTGGTTATTAAGTCTGTCAGCTCTTCCTGTGGTATCACAACGGGCCACAATGTGTCAAAATGTGAGCTTGAATTTTAACGAAGCTACTACCACAATCCTATCTGTCCTATCGTATTGACTTTAGATCTCTTAGGAAATATCTTCAGTCCGCTCATTTACTATGGTTTTTTTTAAACACTAAAGATGGAAAATGGGGCGGAAACATGTTATCGACTATTGTGGAACAATAACGAATTGCAAAGATTCTTTAGCCTATTCCCAAGGAGGGGGAAAAAGACCATGAGTATTTGAAGATTGAATATGTTCGTGTTCACTACACCAATGAGAGTACTTTCTTGGCTCGTTATATGTACTCCTGGACCCTATTGGTGTGGTGTAAAGTTGTAAAAGTAGGCTATGTGGTGAAGATATCAAAACGATGAAGCATTTTTTATCATTGCATAGCTTTCGTAAGCTTAATATTGCAATATTTTGGGTTATATTAGTTCCAAAGGTAAAGTATACAGACTTTCTATGCCAAATATGATTCGTATGTTACAATGATGATCGTACAATCTATCTGCTCCCCTATCTACCTATCTAAGTAGCAGTTGAGTAGTAGTATAAGCAGTGTAGCGTATGCATGTATATTGTAGCTTGCTTGACTGTCGCTTACATTATTTTTTGTTTTATTTTCCCCACATGTTCAGGAGTTAAACAATAGGAGCGTATTAAAATTAAATGTTTTGTTGATTTATAAAAGAGTTTCATTTCGAAGTCGTTCTTCGTTTGTCATTGAACTTGAACGTTTAACTGGTTTAATTCCTTTCGTTTTTCATTTCTATATACGCATGTGGGCTCATCCATTGCTTAGATGCTCCATGTTTAGAGTTTTTTTTCTCGTTTCTCGTCTGTTATCTGTAATGTTGGCAATTTAACTTCTGTAACATGTTTTCCTCAATTAAAGTAAATGTGGTCTATTGGATTAACAATAGTATTGTTTTTTGTAGGCCTTTATAATAACATTAAACACGTTTTACATTTCAACTCGGGCGTCGCACCTTTCAATATGATGTTCAAGCAGATATACTGACCACTCGCTTTAAACAGCATTGATGTGCTGACAAGATTAAGTAGAGTTTCGAAACGATTGAAATGATTCATCACTCTTAATGGGAGGTCATTATCAAGACGGTTTCTTATTTATCGTTGTTTATCGATGTTGAAATGCAAGATACAGATTATAATTTCAATAAATTTATCAAATCTTCATATCAAATAGGAAATTGATTAATTTACACCCTTCACCATCATGCATAATGAGATTATGATGGGTTTATTCCTAGATTAATAAAACAGAAGATGAAGTCATGTAATGAAAATGTGTTTCCTATTTATATAGCGAGCATGCAACAAACACTTTCTTGAACATTGAAAATGACAAGTGTAAAGACATGGAGACAAAGAAGCAAAGAACAAATCACAACATTGTTGTGTCACTTTGAATTAGAACTTTATTATTAAGACCTTAAACGAACCTTGGGAATCATAAGATCATAACATATTCTCTTCACTTGCTTGCATAAGGCACCTAGTTGCACCATAGTAAGCAGATTTCGTTTCCATTTGTGTCCTCCAAGTACGAGAAGTAAGTACGAAACGAAGTCTCGAAGTAAGTTTCCCTTGTGATTTCCATACTATCGATATGCCATGTCATTATCGATATATCATCTCTATATACACACAAACATAATAGTTCATTACAACTCTTCACTCAGGATTACAACCTTGCTTCTCTGGTGTGAGAATGGGCTATAGTCTGGCCTGAATGGTGTTGACTTTCGCGACGCATTGTTTAAAGACCTTCAGCCATGCTCTTTACACACAAGTTAAAGCTGTTAATTCTTGTGCTCGTAGATGCATATGTAGATTGTATTGATTGTAGTCTGCAACAGATGTTGTTTCCACAATATGTCGTAAGGATACTATCCAGCCTCAAAGAGTTTGTACAGCCAGTTTGAAGTCATACTGTTTTATTAGCGTTGATTCGCATAACAGGGTGGCTGAAAAAGCTAGTAGGTCTACTTCTTTCTCAAGGACTAGGTTTGTCCAATGTTCGTATTATGTTCGCTATTGAAGTTATTAACTCTGGTAAGATTTGGAAATAGGAAACAGTCGTACGCGACTAAATTCAATAAGTAGGACGGATAGGGGATAAAATTTATTGCTTTGGCCAAATGCGATAATTTTTTTCAAATCCTTATCGAATATGTGAAATTGAATGTTGTTTTATCGATTCGAAGTTAATCATTGGTTAAGCGGTTCACTCTTAACTGTTTTGTCTCTGGTGTGTTGATGTGAATCGACAATTCTTTCTGCATTACAAAACAGTGCAGAAACTTGTCTGTAATATGGTTAAATCATGCCAGACACTCCCTCAAAGTGATCAGACGATTGCGCATTTGATCGATTTTAAATAAATGCAGCACCTGCATTATGGAAAACTTTGTCAAATCCCAGCCTATACATACGTTCATATATACATTCATAAATAAGTGGTAATTACAACCGTTCAGTTAGAGTTCCATCCTAGCTTATGTTGTGTGTGTTAATTTTTATTCATGAGTGATGGGATTCCGAACTACAGATTTTTAAGAAACTTTTCTGTCGAGAGAAAGTCGCCAAAGAAATATTTTCTTCACATTTCATTTTAATCAAGAGTTTAAAGCGTGGAATCAGTTTAAACCGTGGAATCACGTCCAATAAGCCAACACACTATTTATTAGACAACGGTGACTTCATCTCTATAGTCGCCACAATCTCTCGCGGATGCAATCTCTGATCGCTTACTACTAAATTGTAAATTGTTCCCACTATCTAGGGTGTAGAGTCCACAACTGAGCATTCAAAATATTCAGTTGATTGCTTTGATAGTGAGGAATAAAAGTTTTTACCTTAGTTTGAGTGATTGTGTTTTCCTAAACACAAGTTGTATAACGCGGTTCGTTTACATTAAGACAGGATTCAATTGATATACCCTTGTTTGCAGCAGCATTTTTAACTGTTCAATTAAGAGGCTAGAATTTTAAAATACAAATGACTTATTGATCCAACCTCGTACATCTATTACACATTATTCAATACGTGTATGAAAGCATTTTTAAATTGAATAACATTGGGTTTCTCAAGCTGATAAAAGATTCTGCAATAATGTTTACATTAATATCGGGTACGTAAGAAAGAAAGTATGTCGTGAATTAATTAGTTGAAGTAGGCGAAAAAAAAGGAAAAATTAATAATAATAAGAGAAAAAGAAAAACCAATTAATATGCAAAATTAAGTTATGAACTCTTTAACAATGGATAAAAAAAAAACAATAGCAAAATCCAATAGTTTTTTTCCCCTCCAATATTCCTAACATTTTTAAGCATAACCCGCCAAATTGTCTGGTTGTCCACAACTGCCAATTAATGGCTGTTTCGTTACATAATTGGATAAAAATAGCACAACAACAGATATTATTGACAAACATACGTATAAATGTTGATAGAAAAAAAAGAAAAAAATATTTTATAATACATACATACTCTACACTCGTAATAATTGTAAAATTTTCTTGTTTTGTTTTGTTGTTTTTCCTGCAAACTTCATTAATGCCGGCCACGTATGCTTTTAAATAGATTGACTCGTATAGGTGCGCTGCTTCTATAAAATGGATTTGATGGAATGAAATGAAAAAATAAAAACAACAACGAGTGGACAATGTTTTTTCCACATTATTTTTCTTTAATTATAGAAAATTTATAACAACAACAACAACAACAAATAAAAATCAAAAATAAAAGAAAAACCACTTTAAACATTAAATTCCATTAATGGTCTCATCGCTAAAGTGCGTTAATGCCTGGCTACAAAGAGGTTGACTTTTTTTTCTTTTAACAGGTACTTTACTTAGTTTATAGGTATCAACTGCGGTGTATTTCTCCAAGCCATAAATTAGTTGTCAATATGACAACACATAATATATTGATAAAGAAGAAAATACTGTCGAGACACATCTGGTTCATATCATAACGTTTGATCAAATGAATTGATAACAAAATACGATTTAAAGTTCAATAATATTTACAGTTTTGTATGGTAACAGACAGAGCTTAATAAAGTTTTTCTTTTTTGTTTTTATTTTCATATTTATTTTACAACCGGTAGCTGAAATATATCGTATCAAAATAAAAACATTTCACAAGATTTCTATCACAAAAGCAAACACCTACGCCTTTATTAAGAAAATAATACGTAGAGTTGGCAACGTGCTTAAAATTCAATAAAATATGGGGCGTACAATATTACGTCAATTTTAATGCAAATTTTTTTGTGAATTATTTACTTGAAACCAGAATATTTATAAACATTATGTGTTGATTGTTGAAATAAATCACAATTAAAGAAAGCCACAAGAGCCTTAAAATATTTTATGTCTCATATAATACCTACCTATGTAGTTGGTTACTCATAGACGAGTTATACAAAATTTTTTATAGTCTAAATTACCTTTCTCTCGAATGCTCTCAAGGCTGCTGCATCGGTGCTTAATAAGGTCCATGCCTCTGCGCCATAAAGAAGCACGGGTAGGATGAGCGTCTTGTAGAGTCTCTGTTACTCAATTGCCTATTGAGACCATAGTAGCACCCGTTGGCAAGAGTGATCCTACGCTTGATCTCCAGACTGACATCATTTTTGGTGGTAACGGCGGAGTCAAGAGAAATGAATTCCTTGACGTCAAAAGTATAATTATCGGCCGTAATCTGAGAATCAGTACGCTGCACTTCTCTACTTGTCGATAACATATACTTTGTTTTGCCCTCATTTACTGCCAGACCCATCCTCGTAGACTCCCTTTCAATAGTACTAAAGGCAGCAGTAACATCTCGCATCGTACGCCTTATGATGTCAATGTCGTCAGCGTACGCAAGCAACTGGACACTTTTATGAAAGATAGTGCCATTGCGATGCACTCTCGTCTTTCGAAAAACACTCTCCATGACGAAGTTGAAGAGGTCACATGATAGGGGATCGCCTTCTCTGAAACCTCGCACGGTATCAAAAGGTTCGGTGAGGTCCATTCCTACCTTGACGAAGCAGCAGGAATTGCTCAACGTCATTCTGCATAGCCTTATCAGCTTTGCAGGTATACCGAGCTCAGACATTGCAGCAAAAACACGATCCCTTAAATCCATCATTTTAATTTTAAATTTGGGATAAGTTGGGTATACAGTCTTCTGTGTTTACGATTTTCTGTTGCCAGTTACATGTATCCGTCACCTTTAACACAATCGTTACATTGGGTTACAACTGGTCCCATCTGACTGACGCGTAAGTATGAAACGCCCCGTCCACCTTAGTGATTGTACTTTTCCTTCATGCAGTTGACAAAGCTCATTTTGTAAAAGATTTCTGGTTCCAATATTCTCAGTCGATTTCGGTTGTTTGATGTCATTGTCCACGTCAAACATCCTCATGTAGGTGTTGGTCTGACAATACTTTTATAAACACTCGATTCACATGTTATGGAGACTTATTTTGATTCGACAATTTTCTTCTGTTCAAAGTATGCTGTGTTCGCATGGACGGGTATACGTAAACTATAGACATCGACTTGCGTTCCCTGCATAGGTTCTGGAGCGAAAAATTATCGTAAAAAGAACTAAAAATTGTTGGGGCGATACTCATCCACATGTGATTCAAGGGTGACAAATGCATCAATGGGAATAGAATTGGTCACGTGAACAACAAACATTTTCATATTTGAGACAATTTTGGGTTGGCAGCTTCATCAGTTCATTATTCTTTGAGAATGACAAAGGCCAACAACGAGCGCTATAAGGTCATTATTACGAACATCTATTAACCTGCTTTGAATAATCTGAATCCCAACGACAAGAGCTTTAAACTGCACACTAGTATGTAGTGTGTCTGCTTATTACGCATAAGGCCCCGGTTCAAACCGTGGGCCAGACATGTCCTACAAAACGAAATGTGAAAAAAATATTTCTTTGGCGGCTTCCTTCCAGCAGATTTCTGATTAAATAAAATTGCTATGAAAAGGTTTCCAAAATTCTGTCGTTCGGAATCGACTTTAAAGTGTTGGTCCCGGCCCCCATGTATAAACTTAACACAGAAAACATAACATATGTAGTCATCACATGTGGTTGTGTTGTGAACTGGCCACATTGACTCCATTAACTTATTCTTGTGTGTGAGTTTGGTACAGTGATGAAAGGTCACAAATGTCTTTTCTGCTACAAACTACACCCCTATTCCAAAAAAAAAGTTTACAGATGAAGTAAGACAGCGTTGACTATTAAGAAACTGGGCATCCAGATTGCATCATATCTAGTAAACTGCGCTGGTAGAATTGTTGAAAGTATTTGATTAGGTAAAGTATCCTTTGATTAGGTAAATAATAAGGGCGCTCATGTCTTAAAAGATAATTGTTCTTAAATAATAGGCCTCTAAACTTGTCTTTGTTATTACCACTACAGTAGGCATTTCCTGCAGATGTACCTCTGTACTATTGATCACCAGGGATCATTATTTGTAGCAACAACGTATATCACAAGATATTTTGTCGGGCAAAGCTTTATACCATAGGGAAGCGACCACTAGTCGCTTCAAACCTGGTTGCGTCTGTTTTGTTAATTATTTTATTATGGAACTCTTAGCAAAATATGGATTATGGCTTCATTCAATTCAATTCCATACCTTTCTGACAGTGTTTCTTTTTTATTTTTTTTTTGTTTTTCTTCTACGTCTAACGCCGATCTAAATTGTTAACTTTTATATACAATTGAGGGCATTGTTGCCACATGAACTTCAATTAAATTGATTTTATTTTTAAAAAAACTTATGTTCCTTGGCACGACAATAACTATACTGTACGCGTAATTTAGTTGATTGTAAAATAGAAAAAAAAAAAAATACAAGAACGCCACAGCACAACATGAACAATGGAAATGCAATTAATTTCATGGATAAAAATAAAGTCAGGCAGGCACACTCTCTGTATGCCTGCAGTTAAACTCCATTAAAGTTAATTGAATTCAAAAAAACAAAATCTATTGATATTCTAATTCTGAAAGCTCTGTTGATATTCTAATTTATTCAATGGCTTTGCTTAAGAATTTAGCGTTTATGATTTTCATTAAAATATCAGAAGAGAATTGGTTTTTTCATAATTTTTCGTTCATGTTTTGTTTTTCTTATCATAAGACCTCTTTCAATTGAAAATATTGTTGTTGTTGTTGAATTTATTAATTACCCAACCCTTATGCAAATATGATTAATGAGGTGGTTTTTCAAAATCAAAATCTTGTTTGGAAAAAATCAATACACTGGCGCTGTTATAAGCCTGGTCTAGAGTGTCATTTATAATCGTATTAATTTTCAGTTTTTTTCCTTATTTTTAACGTGGTCACATTTATTGAAATTCATTAAAATTACAGAAATATGTTCAGGTTATGATTACAAATGTGTTTTGTTTTGCAACCATTAAAGTTATATAAAGTCCTTCAATAGATTTGTAACATTTCAGTGGAACTTCTTCAACTAATTCATTTTACTGAAGGGTTAAGTAGGTAGTGAAGTCCCCATAGTATAGGAGGTAGTTTCTTTGTTTAATGGACGAGAGTTCGTGGTTTAACACCAGGCTCAGACTTCTCGAACAAACGAAATGTGAAGAAATATTTGCTTTCAGCAATCTTCTGATCAAAACTCTGAGAAGAGAAAAAATTGCCATGAAAAGTTCTTCAAAGTCTTTTACTCAAAATCAACTTTAAGCTGTAGGTCTCGCCAGTTATAAAAGAAATTGACAAACACAACATAGGTGTTGTAAAAAGCTAGGTTGTAATCCTGACTAAAGAGTTGTAATAACCAATTATGTATATAAATAAGCTTTCCAAAGAAGTAATGGAAATAGCAGGTTATGATTCATCAACGGGTGGGCCATTTATTTGTTTAAATTTGAACCATCGGTTATTTCGAATCTGGCAATACGTATTCATTCTATTGTGTCACACAATTCGGTATGTTATCTCTACTGAACGTAATGAACGCTTGAGCAACGTTGGCATTTATTGGAAATTTATTTCCAAAACAAAGACAATTGGTTCGAAATTATGCGATAATATCGTACAAAATTCGGTCGCAGAGGAGACCAACAGTGCCCGGCTGTAGTGCTGTATTTTGGCCTCTGAAATCCCATACGTAATCTTACAGAAGCCAATACACCCATTATGAGTGACTGCTTAATGCGGCTTGTGGAGCGGAGGCAACATTAGCCTATATTTCTTGGAAAATAAGGTCGACACAGCCATTACACCTATCGCACAATGATAACCGATTGTTTTGGTTCCCGCTCTTCATGGCATTCATGTGAACGATGTTTGGTTCCAACAGGATGTTGCAACTTGTCTCACCTCTCATGCTACAATCAATTTATTGTGTCTAACGTTTGATGTAATGTCAACTGGCCGCCAAGAAACTGCGATTTGAAACCGTTGGACTATTTTCTGTGGGGCGTCGTTAAAGAAAAGTATTATGCCGACAAACCAAGGATAATTGAGCATTTGCAGGTTAGCATTTGTGATGCCATTGCTGAGATACAACTCCTTACACTCGGATAAATTCACGTAAATTGGTCCGATCGAATAAAGTACTGTGAGGGAAGCTGCCATTTAAACTTTTTAATGGCCCATCCTTTAATAATTTAACTAAATTGAGAAGAACTAAGAAAAGATTTTTGTTGTAACACTTTGTTACAAAATAAAGGCACAGAAAGACAGAGGAATAATGCAACCACATGTTAAAAAATTTAACTTCCGGTATAGAGTTCAAGTATCTTGACCAATAAAAAAAATTTAAGGTCAAATCAAATTCGTTCTGGGCTTATATTATTTTTTAAGACTCTGCATGTTGTCTTCTAGCGTTTTTCAGTTTAAATTATAAAAGATTTCTTTCAAATATTTTAAGCCGCATATGTTTCTTTTCAAACCGTGTTATGCTTTATATTTATTGGCACGAGGATATATATTCCTATTCGTGTTGTTCAAGTATGTAAACTATGTAGATTACATATTTGCATATGTACATACATACATACATACATATCTAGCATACATATGCCGAATAACTTCCATACGTACTTTAAGAGCTTTATTACCACAATTTTTATTGATTGTTTATGGCCAGCAGCCGTTTTAAAAAGAAATAAAAAGCGGCGCTCTAACTCTATACAGAAGTAATGATTGAATGAACAATATACATACATACATACATACATACATACATATATACATACACACATACATATGTACATGTTTTAATATTTGCTGCTTTGAATATGACCCAGTTTGAATTGTTGTTTGTGTTTTTCGAAGAGATTTTATTATAATTTTCTTGTTTTCATTTTTATTTTTCTAAATTACCTTCTATATTACACACACACTTAATTAATGAATAATAATGCTTAATAAGTTAACAGTAATTTAAAGTTTTATTGGATAATAAAGACTAACAACTAAAAATTAAATCGTTTGTAATATAAAAGCCATAAGGAAATAAAAAATCTGTAAACATTATTGCCTCTTTTAAGAGAAGTATTTTGTGGATTTTTAATTGGATTATTTTACATCGCAGATATAGTCAAATTGCTTTAGATTGTCATGATTTTCTGGAAAGTCTTCTCTATTTCTTACATTGCTTTCGAAGGCTTACAATATTATGTGTACCGGATTCACGTCCATTCTTCCTTTAACAGTCAAGAGAGTCATATGATCAGCATAGGTATTGCTATTACCGAAGCTTCTACTTTCAAGAGCTGTTGATAGCCTTTTAAAACATATAGGGTGGGCCATTTAAAAGTCTCAGTTTAAAAATGCAATAAATTTTTGAAATTTATGTTTTGTTGTGAAGTACAATTGTTCCAGTGAGAAAAGGAATATTTTTTCATTCATATGGCTGTCACGGCTAGCCTCACAATAGTATCTCGACAATGGCATCACGAATGTTGGCCTTCAAATCTTCAATAGCCTGGATAACAGTTTTCTTTAACACCGCCCCATAGAAAATAGTCCTACGGTGTCAAATCGCAGTTTATTGACGGCCAATTGACATCAGCATTTCGGCTAATTAAACGATCACCAAACGTTTGATGCAATAAATCGATTGCGGCATGAGATGTGTGGCAAGTTGCAGCATCCTGTTTGAACCAAACATCGTTCACATCAATACCATGACGAGAGGGTACAAAAAAATGGGTCATAATGGCGCGATAAGTGTCTCCATTGACCGTAATGGTTGTGCCGCCCTCAATTTCAATGAAATATAGGCTAATGTCGCTTCCCCTCCACAAGCCACACCAAACAGTCACTCGTAATGGCTGCTTTGGCTTCTGTAATACCACGTGTAGGATTTCTGAACCCCAAATACGGAAAATTTGCTTATTAATGTACTTACCATGATGAAAATGAGCTTCATCCGATAAGATGTTTTTTTTTGGCATGATTTGCAGATTTCCGACCAATTATCTTTGCTTTGGAAATAATTTTCCAATAAATCTCAACGTGGCTCAAGCGAAAATCGATTCATTACGTTCAGTGGAGAATATTATACTGAATTTTGTGACAGAATAGAATGACATAAGTAGCTCAAATTTGAATGACATTAGTGGCTCAAATTTAAACCGGTGGATATGCGGGTCACCGCGTACATTTTCAATAATTCTTCAATCAGTTTGGTGCAGTTCTCTGGTGCTAATACAACCTCTTTAACAATCTAAATTCCTGGATCTATAAACGTATTTTTTATTGGGTTTTTTTAATGAAAATTGCCTTAACAAATTATTCTTTTAAAATGTTTAAAAACTTAAACAAAAAATTAAATGAACTTTCAATGCGTATTTACGGTGCTATTGGATAGCACATGAACTCGTAATTTGCCCAGTCAATAGGAGGCGTTATTGAAACATGAAATTCGTAAAAAAAATTAATTCCTAGTTTTACAATCAAAGTGAAAAAAAAAACTGAAAAAACAAATACAATATGCGTACATGTTCACTTTAGTAGATTGTAAATCGAAAACAATAAGAATTCCAAAACATATTGACCTGCTATCTTACCAGCGATTGTCTTAATCTAAAAATACAGGCTGAAACCGATCTAAATTGTCAATTCAGACAAACAATAGGGGGGTGTTTCTCATACATAAACTTCATTTAAATTGAGTTTTGAGTTTTGAGTGTAGAACTCATGTTGCACAGAAAACATCGTTTAACAATATGCGTAAATTAAGCATAACGTAACGTAACGTAATGTAATTTAGTAGATTGTAAATAATCAAGACAACATCGCCAAAACATACCAACAACATGCAATAACAGAAACGATTTTCTTAATCTAGTTGCTGCAGATATCACTGCAACTGCTCTAAATAGTCGAATTGAGTGTACAGTAGTGGGCGTTATTGGAACATGAACTTTAATTATAATAAATAAGAAGTTACTTGATTAATAAATTCATATACATACATACGTATGTATGTATGTAATCTTTAATATTTACACAAGCATATCGTTGTCTGAAATCCGAAAAAACTTAAATTTGATAGTTTGATATGCATGCCTATTGTATAAAAATTAAAATACGAATGTAGAATTCAGCAAAAAACAAAGAACATGAGTGCAATGACTACTACTACTACTGTAGTTCGTCAACTACGATCTCAGGCAGTTTGGGGGATAATGTCGGTTTAGCACAGACCAACCTAAAAAGCCGATTAGGTGAAGCAAAATACTCTTTTGAAATCGCCGTAGTCTAGTAGGTAGTGTGCTAGCTTATTAGACGTGAGGCCACGGTTCAAACCTCTGGTCAGACATCCGAAACGAAATATGAAAAATATTTCTTAGGCGACTTCCTCGCAGCAGATTTCTTGCAAAAACTCTGAGAGTAAATAAAATTGCCATGAAAAAGTTTCTCAGAAAAATCTGTCGTTCGGAGTCGAAATTAAACAGTAGGTATCATGTATAAGGTTAGCACACACAAAATGAGTGGTATGAGGAACTAGGTCGCAATCCTGACTGAAGGGTTGTAGCGACCAATTATGTATGTATGTAGACTCAAACAATTTACCAAAGATTTCAACAAAACTTTTTTATTCGTTTTGAACGAATTGATTGATGTCATTATGTTTGCCTCGGCTTCTATGGCTGGAGAGTATCCAAAATGTTCAATTTTCCATAACTGGTGCATAAACCAGTCTGAATTTGACCAATGCCACGGGTTAAGTTGGTTTTAAGGACCACGTTAATTTGTGATTTATGCACATACGTCTGCGGCTTAAGAAAACCCAACCAGGAAAACTTTAATGAGATCAATTCATGCCCAGTCCACATAATCTCACGGTGACCAAGTCATATAACCTCCAAGTGCTGTCGCTTTCTTATATTGAAACCACATATCAGATCATCTAGTTCTGTACGAGAGAAATTCATAATCACCGATTTATAGCGCTTGCCGTTGACGTGGTCAATGTCGTTCTCAAAGAAATATTAACCGATAAGGCCGCCAGTTCAAAATGTACACCTACCAGCGACTTTTTCGGTATGCATTAGACGTTTTAGGATGTCATCCTTCCAAATAAAGCAATTTTGTTTGTACGCGTACACATTTATCTAGAAATGAGCTTCATCGCTTAAGCGAATTTTGCGTTAAAAATTAAGGTCAGTAGCCAATTGTTCTAGGAGCTTTTGAGCAAACCGTTTTCATTGTCTATGATCTGTAGTTGTCCGTTCATTATGATTTAGCAAAAGCCTGAATTAATGACAACTAATTTGACAGATGTGTGGCTCACAATGTGGCCGTTTTTAACTGATATGGTTTGGAAGACCCTGTAGGATCGACCCGATATATAAATGTTAAAGAAATGTCATAATCTTATTCATCCAGTAAGGATCAAACAAGAATTTGTTGAAAATATTTTACAGTTCCAAACTGAATTCAATGTCTTGACCAATGACACCCAAATGAGATGTAAATGTCAGTTTTTGAAAAGCAAGCGTGAGGGAAGTCTATTACTGGCATGTTTTCAATGTTATTTTGATAAAGAAAACAATTTTCTTTAATTATTCATTGAAGAAAACTTTATAATTTTATACATACCTCCTGTAATTAGTTAACTTGTATTCAATTTTTTTTTAATTACCATTCCTGTTTTTATGTGCGAACACTGCGTTCATGACCAGCACGTGTAACCCCGGTTTTAATGCGATTAAATGTTGATTTTAATCTCCTTGTAAGTTGAAAAACTCGTATGGGTGCGTATGATTTTGTGTGAAAAATGAATTCAATTGGAAAATATTTCTACGAATCGTAATACAAAACAAAAAAGCATACGATGGGAAAATTTAATTGTAAAACCGAATGGAAGATAAATTGTGAAAGAAAATATTATTGAAATGGCCTTCAATGGTAAATGTAGACTAGAATGACAATTTAATTTCTGTTTTAAAACAACATTTTTAAATGTTCACATTATTGAAACGAATTGTTTCATAATATTGTGATCGCAATGTACGTTTGTTTCTAAACAGCATTCTATCCGGACATTACTTATGACTGTTTAATGCTTATTAAGAATGAATTGAAAAACTACTTGGTAGATATATTATCGAATATTAATTATGTTTACATATCTTTAAATTACAACTGCTACAAGTAGACTAAATGTATAGATACAAACATACATTGAAGCATGTAAAATGTTCTTGTTTTCTATCTATTCGATTTGCACTCATTATGATGTCAAAGAGAACTCGTTTAGTTGTACTGTGATGTACTAATTAGACAAGAATTGCAGCAGAAATAATTTTTATTGGAAAAAGAAAAACATTAACGCTCTAAACGCCAATGAAATTATAAGTAAAGCGGGAAAACCAAGAGAACATGTCTGCCAACAAGAACTTCGAACTTCGTCAGTTGATAACGACCATCTTTATTGATTGTTTATTTAGTCTGTTTTGCCAAATCGCTACGGGCGGATATAGCATTCAACATACATACATAAGTGGCCATTACAACCCTTCAGTCAGGACTACAACCAAGTTTCTCACACCACTTAATTTTATGCATGAGCTGTAGGATCTACAGTTTAAATACGTTTTCGAATTCGAATTGGTCGTTACAACCCTTCAGTGAGGACTACAACCTCGCACCACTTATGTTGTATGTATTAATTTTATAAATGACTGCCGGGACCTACAGTTTAAAGTCAAATCCTAATGACAGATTTTTGAGAAACTTTTCATGGCAATTTTATTTACTCTTTGAGTTTTTGCTAGAAATCTGCTGAGAGGAAATCATATTTCATTTTGGTGGAGTTGTCTGCCTCCGGGATATGAACCATGGCGTCATGTCTAATTAGCCAACACACTACCTACTACACTGCGGCGCCTTTTAGCATTTAATAATACGTGTTAAAAATAAAATCGTTCCGGCATTGTTCCGTGAGCTTCGCCAATTATGTGTTGAATAAATTCGAGTACACTGGTTCAGTAAGCAATTGACTAACATCCGTACATCGACTAAATACAGAATCTGCCGAGAATATTGCTGCTGTCCGCGACAGTGTGCAGGACAATCAGAGGCAATCGATTTCATGTTGCTTATAAGAACTTGGTGTTTCTCACATCACCATTTGGAGAATTTTTACGTCGTGCCTTTGGTTGTACCCGTACAAAATTCAACTGACGAGGAACTGGGAGCAAACAAGTGTAGACAACGATGTATGTTTATTCCCTCTGGAGCAGTAGGCAACTGATAGTAATTTTCATCGAAAAATGATCTTCAGCGATGTGCTCCATTTCTGAATGAATGAGTACCTAAGCAAATGAAATCGTCGAATTTAGGACGATACTTATACACATGAAACCCAAGAGTGCCCAATGAATCCCTAAAAAGTCACTGTTTGGAGTAGATTTTGGACTGGTAGAGTCAACGATCCATATTCCTACGATGATCATACCATCACTGTCAACACAAGGTCTATGTTCACCAATTTTCCATTGTACTGAATTGAGTGATTTGATTCTCAGCCTCTGGTCTAGTAAACAACTACACTCATAGCAAATAATTGTTTAAATTCATAAAATCTATACTTGCAGAATATGTACATGCTAAACGGATTATGTATGTATTTACACATGTTAACACTTTCATCACTACAAAACGAAACCGAATTTTATGACAAATATTACGGAATTTAAAATGCGAAATATTCATCAAAAAAACGTTTGCCTTTCAAATATGAAAGGGTAACTAAAATTCATAAGAAAACGTTTGTTGCACTATTAAAAACAAAATGTAATGAACGTATGAACGTATGAATGTATGAATGAATATAATAAATTCTGTTTAAGTGGTTATTAACTTTAATTTTTCTTTATTAATGAAGCTTAAATAGAAAGAGAAAAAATTAAATTTTTCAATAAATAATGATGATGATGATGATGATGATGATGATACAAATGATTTCGAATTGAAAATACAAAAATGCGGATTAAAGCACGAATAGTAACTATGACTCAAGCGGAATAAATTAAATTAAATGTACAATCTAACATGTGTTGTAAGCCAGTGATATTAATTTCAAAATGATTTGAAATGATGTCAAAATAACATTGTCAAGCCTGTAGGTTTAATGAGAATTAGATTCAGTTTACTTACGTTCGTTTAATTTACTCCCATTGACAATGTGTATCCTTGAAGATGCCTAGGCTAAAGAAGCTGTTGCTGCTGTACAGGGAAGCATAAAATAAGTTCCATCTACTGGGGTTCTGTGTTTACGAAGTATTTTACGAAACGATCATGGCTTAAATGAATTAAAGCAAAGCGATTGTCGTAGTCGTTGTCACCATAGTCTAGTAGGAAATGTGTTGGCTTATTAGACATGAAGCCTCGGTTCAAACCCCAGGTCAAACATCTTCAATAAAACGAAATATTAGGAAAATATTTCTTTGGCGATTGCCTTTCAGTAGATTTCTGGCAGAACCTCTCAGAGTAAGTAAAACTGCCATGAAAAGTTTCTCAAAAAGCTGCGGCTTTTTACTGTAGATTCCGCCATTCATGTGCGCAAACAACATAGACAACATGAGCGGTATAAGAAGTTAGGTCGTAATCCTAACTGATGGGTTGTAATGGCCAATATGATAATCGTTGGCGCTGCCAATTCGGCAAATGTGTTGAAGCTGAAATTGTTATTGAATTTGTACTCACAATTTTTTTGCACCGGGTTGTTGGATGGCTATGTAAGCAGTTTTGGCTTATTTGAAGTGAGTATGAATCACAGAAAATTAATTGCCATTGGAATAGTTATTGAATGAGGGTAGATCTACCCGACAATATTAGGCGACTATAATAGTAATTATAGTCGTCCTACCTTGAAGCCGTCGTAGGCCAGTAGGTTGTGTGTTGGCTTATAAAACAGGAGTCTGCGACTCAAACCGAAAGTTGAAAAACATTTTCGTCAGCGATTTCCTCTCAGCAGTCTCCTGGCAAAAACTCTGAGAGTAAATAAAATTGCCATGAAAAGTTTCCCAAAAATGTCTCATTCGAGGGTAACTTTAAACTGTAGGTCTTATTACTCATGTTTAAAATTAACTCTCACAACATGGTTAGTATGAGAAGCAAAGTCGTAATGACTAAGGGATGTAATGACCAACTACGTAACTCGTCCTACCTATGTAAGTGCAATTCCGTCTGTTTGTTTTGTAATTACCGATCATTACATTTCATTACTTGTTCATTTACCTACAGTTTAGTTAAGACATAAAAACAACACTCATGGATTTATAACCATTTTGTATAGGCCAATAAAAGTAAAATTTATTTCCTAAATATTGTGCATGCAATTGTAACATCACATCATGTAGAGTAGTGCAGTTACATTGAATATAAAAATCCTACGCAATATATTTTTAAGACCATTTGGTAGTCACACAATCTTTTGCTTTAATCACCCTAAAGATATGAAAAATTAAAAACAAAAAAATCCAGTTTTAATCGTTAATTGTGCAATTTTCTTAAACAACTTTAAGCAGACAAATTGTGTGTGTGGTTTTTTTTTCTGTTTTTAATTTTGAAATTTTTCATTTATTTTCCTAATTCCTCAGACAGATAGTAGTCCACCACCACCACCACACAGTTCTGCTCAAAAAATCTGAATTTGTTTTTAACATCGGAACAGTGTCAATGTCTTTATGCATGGATATATGTGTGTATGTAGTATTGCATGCGGCATTTGCAAAATGTTGCAGCATGGTTTACATAGTGTTTACGTTCTGGCTGGAAAAATGTGCGTTTTGGTCATTTGCATTTTTCTTGGCTCTTTAATCAAGTGCTGCTTGTTTTGGTTTTGGTTTTTTGGGATCTTTTTTTTTATGAAATATTAACCAAAAAATTAAAAAAAAAAGAAAAAATTGCAACTGAAATAGTAAGAAGCATGTGTTCAGGGGGAAAAAAAATTAAAAGTTTCTTAATCTACAATTGCATGTTGAACAAATTTTTCAATTTTCAATTTTTTTTGCATGCATTGGGTGGCGGTTTGTTTTTTCTGTCTCTTGAAAAAATTTTGCAATTTCTGCAGCAGAATAATATTGAAAGTCTTTTAAAGTGTTTTTTTAAACGTTCATATTTATCTTATATTGATTTAAATATGGTTGATCATTAAAATAAAAAAAAAATTATTGAATTTAAACTAATATGTCTTGAAAATTAAATTTTTTTTATTGGATTTTAAACACATTTCTGCTTTAATTGCTTGTGATAGGTCTTATGGGCGAAACAAGTGTTCAAATGTTTTGAAATAAGCACTTGTGATATTAAGTTCCTTAAATAATAAACACGATACGAGACACGTTCTTCTAAACTCGTCTATACAGAAGGCATAATAAGATTGGGTATCGTCATGGCAATTTTTCAAATGAAAATATTATTCAAAGCGAAAATATTTAAATACGAGGGAAGGTTCATACATACATACATACATACATACATAATTAGTCATTATAAAAATCCTTCAGTTAAGATAACAACCTCGTTTCTCTCAGCACTTATGTTGTGTGTGTTAATTTTATATATGAATGGCGATACCTACAATTTAATGTCGACTCCGAACGACAGATTTTTCTGAAAAACTTTTTCATGGCAACTTTAAAGTCAACTACTCCGAACAACAGCTTCTTGACAAACTTTTTATGGCAAATTTATTTGCCAGAAATTTGTTGAGAGAAAGTCGTTGAAGAAATATTTTTTCGTATTTCATTTTGCCGGAGATGTCTGACCTATGGCGACTTCAATTAACAGAGGGTTCACACTGTGAGGAAAGAGTATTCTAATAATGCTTATTTCTGTAAAAACTCACTAAAATTTGATTCGATTACTTGGTTTTTGATTAATACTTTACCACTTGACTTTACTTTTTCCTAGTTTGAAAATAAAACAGCTCAGTTGGTCTGTCACTATAGTGTTCGACTTCAGAGCTCTTAGAGCCACGCTTAAACTGCACTAATAACATAACAAAATAAACACTATTCTACAAAAAGCTCCTTGTTTTGAAGAACAACTGTTAACATCGACAACAAAATTTGAATATCCCAGAATAGTTGTGATCGAAACATAGATCGCCACATCAAACCTACACTATACTTCGCATAATAAAAATTAGAGCGTCTGACAATAGAGCTATGAGATCAAAAAATTCAAGTTAAAATTACTAGAAAACACCCGTGGATGCTATGCAAGATAGCATAAAAGTGCCACCAACTACAATTGCCTACATATAAGGAAAATAGACGAAAATCGCATATTTAAAGTTGCTATGAACGTAGTATAGCTTAGAATAAAGAGAGAATGACTTCAGGCGACCCGAAGGAACTGCAAGTAAAAGTAGTGATGTAGTAGGACAGAGCAACACTACGCGATGGCATGGAAGTTTCATCAATCACAGAAAACAATTTTAGAAAATAAGCAAAGGAGAAACAGGCGTATGAGCAGAATAGACGACACACAAATTTTTACAATTGTTATGAACATAGTAGAGCTTAGAAGATAGACAGGCAGACCACTGCAAACGACTCAACTGAACACCAAGCAAACGATCCTGAGGCAACAATGAAGTAGAAAATATGATGTTGCAGGACAAAGCAACTTGACGAATGACAGAAAAAAAACAAGAGAGGTGAAGCACGATAGAGTAGTTTGGTGCTTGAGAAAAAGCAAGAACGGCAAAAAGAAGAAAGCGATAAAAGGGATAACATCTGCTTGAGCAGAATTTAACATTTAACAGGCATCCCTTAATGTCATAGCATTAGACAACAGCAACTAAAAATCACCTTGGTTTCCTCAAAATGTTTAATTACCTTCTTTATTTTACCGAAAATATTATCCATTTAAAGTCAAAACAGCTTCCAATAAAAGTTATACTGTATATCAATATAACCCACTTCTTGGAAAATGTGGCATGGTGAACTAAAATTTTTTATAATTGAAGGTGCTTTTTTCTACATCTCCATAACGTTCTCCTTCGTTTTCTTAGACTGAAAGGCCTGAAACTATTGCAAAGTGACCACTTTTATTGCCTCATAGTGATTTGGATTAAAAAAAAATTAATAATAACACAGTCTTTCGAAAGAAATGGTCACGTTATTTTGGTATCACCCTCGTATATACTTATTTCAAGCATTCGATTAAAAAGAATTTGGCGCCAATAACTCAAAACATACCAAATAGACATGCGTACAAAACTTTTTTTTATTTCTTTTTTATTTTTTATTTTAGAATGTTTGCGTACTTTAATTTCCAATAGTTAAAGGATCGTTATCAGTTTTGCGTAAAAACGAGATCAACAAAATTATTTCATTCACTGCATTTACAAATTTTGCATGGCATTCCGAAAGTGCGTTAAAACCTAAATTAAAACTGGTATTGGAATTTTTCGCAATGTTTACTCACATCCTTTGGATAACGCCTTAAAAATGTTCAATTGATGATGAAATTTCATAAAGAAAAAAACAAACAAACAAACATTACAGGCGCACATATTTGTCTGCGAATGTTCACACATAGTTTTTACTTTTCTAGACTAGGATTTGAATAACGGTAATAGTTGTACTGTAAGCCTGAGTTAACAAATACGAAATGGAAAAAACTCAAAAGCCTAAACTAAAAATTATCACGTTACAATAACTACTACTAGATGAAAAAACAACAACAACAACAACAACACATGCATAAGTGCTTAATAATTATAATATAAATGCAACAACTAAAACATACATTTAAAATATAATCTAAACAACTAGACAGTTTCGTAGTGAAACTAAAATTTAAAATACAAGAAGAAAAAAAATTTAATAAATATTAAAAGAAAACAACAACAACAACACTTAACAGAGCCTATTTCTTAAACAACAACATCGAACCGTTTGTCTGTGTTTGTTTGACGTAGACATCGTAGTCGTCGTCTATACAAACTCAGTCACATTTTAATCGACCACGAAGCGAATAAACTGCCTTACAATACCTACAGAAGAAAACTTAAAGATTTCTTTGCGTTTTTGTATTCAAATAACAACAACACCAACCACAACAATCAATGGTTGTACTATAGTAATAGTAAATAACAACAACAACAACCACAACAACAATAATAGCAACAACAACCATAGTAAACCTGTAAAAGTTAAGTTAACAAAAATATCCAAAGTTTATATAAAGCAGAGAGAAGGCTTTAACAACGAAACAGTTGCGCGTTTAACGTCGCGTACATAAAAACCGTTAACGGTTAAAACTCACTAGAAGAAAAAACTACTAGAAGAAAACAAAAAAAAGAAAAAAGTAACGGAAAAATATCCTTAAAGGACTTTTTAAGAAAAAACAAAAACGAAATTTATTTGTGATATAAATTATAAGACAAACAAAAATAAGCGCTTAAAAAAAACAAAAAGGATTTGAAATTATAAAAAGAAAAAAAATTTTTAAAATAGAAAAACCGTTATCAAATAGAAGAAAAATTAACGGAAAATGAACTGTTTTAGTTTAATACTATTGACATGCTTTTGCTGCTTTCAATATGTTCATGGTGCCTATAAGTTACAGGAGCGTTACAGTTGGAATCAATTGGATTTTGCCTTTCCCAGTGAACAATTAAAACAACAGGCCATTGCCAGTGGTGATTATATACCACAGAATGGTTTGCCCGTTGGTGTTGAACATTGGGGCAATCGTTTGTTTGTTACCGTTCCCAGATGGAGAGATGGTAAGGAAATTTTTGTAAAACAAAAAAGAAAAAAAAAAGTTTCTGAAAAACATGCCATTAAAGTGAAAGGGGATGAGATTTTTTTCCATTGTCTCTTCGTTTGATGTTTTTAGAAGATTAACTTGATAAAAGAAGGAAAAAGTAATAAAATAATGAGAATGGCAATAAAAAGAAAATGGTTATTAAATGTTATAGTTAACAGTGAATTACTGTAAATAAATACGAAACTGTGATAATGAAAACTGAAACGAAAGTTGGAGAGTAAAGCACTTGAAATCTTGAAGAAATTTTTTAACCCTTTAACGGTTTACTGTAGTGTGTGATCTTAATAAGGACAAAAAAATACATACGTATTGCTCTTGAAAAAAGGGCTGGTCTCCTTATGTCCTTTTGGTTTCCTTAAATTTTAATTTTCTTACTCTTTATATTGACGTGTAAAAGAGATTATCTTGTGATTTTTTTTGTTGAAAGGTTTGAAAAAATAAAAAGTTTCAATTTTAAGTAAATGAGGTATTTGTCCTCATTCCTTAGATCTTTTGTTCAGCACACATTGGGTAATTTTCGAATTTCTTTTATTCATAAATTTAAATCTTAAAGATATTATTGAAAACGTTTTTAATTTTTGTGTGATTTTTTGAAATTTTTCTAGTAGGTAGTGTGTTACTGTAGGTCAGTGTAAGGGTTAAGAGTTCGATTCATAAATAAGAATATGAGCTCTTATGCTACAGCATGTATAAGGCCTTATGAACTCAGCTTGTAGCAATAGATCCTTTTAATACGAATTAACACCTAGCTTTTCAGCACTAGTATCCATGTTGTGTTTAAAAATTTTGTGCATGAGTGTTGGTGTCTTTAGTTTATTGTTGAATTCGCTCGATCACGGAATACTACTGGGAGCAAGAAATATTTTTTATTTTTTCATTGTCATAACTGAAGTTCGATCTCTAGTCTTTCATGTATAAAAGCTGTGCCACTAGACTAAGCGACCTAAAGAGTTAATTAAATAATTAATAAAGTAAAGTAAAAACCATTGTTTGTCTTCATTCAATATGGAAAAATAGTTCAATTTTATTTAGAAAATTGTCAAATGAACAATAAAGAGTCCACTTTTTTAACTTTTCCCCATTTTATTGTAATTTCTATGTGTTGAAATTTTAAATAAAATTTACTCGCCATGGTCTAGTTGGTAGTGTATGGGCTTACTAGGATTTGGGTTCATAGTTCAGGTCTCAGTGTTCTGGAAACAATTCTGAGGATAAATAAAAGTGCCATGAAAATCTGTTCAAATCTGTCCTTCGGAGGTAATCTTTAACCATAGGTAAAGCCAATTCATTTCTGTATAAAATTGTGGAGTGAAGGTTCTGAATAAAACACAATTTTTTTTCAAAATATTCTCCTTTGAAGCATCATCGCAATGCGGCTTGTGTTTTACTATTCTACGGATTTTACTCTATCCAGGCAAATAGATTTCTTCCCAAAATTCGCGTATTCTTTCGTAGCATCCATCTTTCTCTTAGGGCACATTGCAAACAGAATTCATTCTTTAGCCGGGCTATCCGTATGTGGAACACCCTACCTGCAGAGGTCTTTTTTGCCGCTTATAAAAAGATTCGAATCTAATGTCCACCAACATTTTCTGACACTTATAATATAAAAAGATCCAAATCTAATATCCGCAAGCACTACTCCCTCTATCCTCCTTTCCATAATCTATTTTTCTAATTCCCAAACCAGACACTGTGTGAGTAGGGGCCATTCCCCCCGAGTGTTAGTCTTATGCCCCCTCCTTTATACGTTTTTTCTGACACTTATAATATAAGAAGATTCAAACCTAATATCTACAAAAACTAATTCCTCTGTTCTCCTTCCCACAAGCCATTTTCCTAACTTCCACACAATGCACTGTATGAGTAGGGGCCATACCCTGAGTGCTTGTCCTATACAAAAAAAGAAAATTCTTCTTTGAGGGGTTTGTATATTTTCTTGAAAACAAGATATATTCACTTGAATTCCAGAGAATTAGATAGAATTAGAAAGCAAATCGAGCTCTAATCTTTTGCTTTTTTAAAAAATATGGAAATTCCTCTGAAATTCTTATAACTGAGACAGTTTTACTCAATTTTTTTTTTGCTTTAATATTTCAAACTAACATTTCGACTACTGACTGAAGATTCGCTGTAACACTAATTTGTTGATAATTTTTTGTGGCATTTTTGGTGCGTTATTTCATAATCAAAGCGTACATACCAGCATTAGCTTTCTCTGCTGCTTTATTTACGAGACAATTCTGCCAGCATTTGCTTGAAGTTATTTATATACTCTCTGCAGTTTCGCTGATTTTTGAAATATTTTCTATATTTTCATGGTAAACCGTAATAACACATAATTTTTATAGTGGTAAATTCATAACACCTGTGCTAGAAAAGAAAAAAAAATAATAAAAATGTCATCATGAGGCGGCAAACAAATATTCTTATCTTTAGGATATTATCATAGGAAATCCAAAACCATACATACATGATGTGGCCTCTCACCACTGTGGATAGCATAGGTTTTATTATTTCTGGATTTTTTTTTTCTTTGTAAGGAAAAGTACAACAAACTCAAAGTCTACGAGAAAAAATTGAAACAAAATTGTGTCAGACTTAGATGCCATCGGCTATTTCAAAGAAATCTCTGGCTTAAGGCAAATGGACAATTGAAAAATTAGGAAAATATTTGCGACACAAAGAAAATCATGATTTGAAATTATTTGTTGAAAAGCTTAACTTAAAATTTAAAAAAAAAAAAAACAAATAAAATCAGGATGTTGTTATACGATATTTTCCATAAGGAAATAACATGAGTTTGTTGTTATTGTAATAAATAATCTTGATGGAAAGCAAAAACTATTGTGCATAAGCTTTTAACAATTTAAACCTGAATTCAGTATTTGTTTAATAATTGACTTTCTTCTTATTGTTTAAGTAGATTTTTTTCTTCAAAAATTATTGAATTTGGTTTTCGAAAATCATTTTGACTTTCTGCCAAAGTTTTTGTGCGGTTGTGTCATTCAACCTTTGACAGTCAAATAAACAAAACAACAAAAATTTTAAAACCACCATTAAATAATATCCAACAGAAAAACACTTGTTAAGTAGATAATTTAAAATTCATTGGCAGTGTCTTTAAATCAAATGGAAATGAATGTGACCATTCAGTAAGCATTTCTATTGATTAACAACAATGGCTTATTAACAGAGCACGTACGTATGTCGCATGAGTGGTGATGGTGATGATGATGATGATGATGGATGATACAAGATATGCCATTTGGTGACACGAAGTTTGTCATGTTTACGAAGTTTACAGGACACAAACAATAATTTATTGAAAGTGAAAATGAACTGTTGATTTACAGTGCATATACCCATAAAATAATGATAATTTTGAAATAATAAAGCAAGATAAAGCTCAGTCCTATTTGAGAGACTTATAATGTCGTTGTAATATCTATGAGATTTCAAACTTAATTTAACCAAGAAAGTGAGACACACACATAGCGACTTCCTCTCAGCAGATAACTGGCAAAAGCTCTGAGAGTTAATAAAATTGGTATGAAAAAAATTTTCAAAAAATTGGAGTCGACTTAAAACTGTAGGTCCCTACGCTCATGTATAAAATTAACACACACAACATATGTGATGTGAGAAGCTAGGTCGTAATTCTGATTAAGGGATTGTAAAGACCAATTATGTATGTATGCATACAATGAATGTAATCCAGGTTTTGAAAACTCAAGATTGCAATATTTTATGGAGTATACTATACTAGACTCAACACCTTTCAGAGATGTGGACTGAAAGCGGCAAACGATATACGTTGGTATATATATGGTACATACAGGAAATATCTCATAATAGAGAGCTAATTCGGTTTGTTAGCTGACAGACGTGAGACGCTGGTGGTATCTATTGGTGTAAGACCCTGCACGGTTAATCTCCTTCCCTCTACCTACATTGGCGAGTCATTATATTTCTGTCAGTGATGGTGTGAAAGTTAAATATCATGAATAATCTGCACAGTATATGTTAGAACCAGCTAACTTATACAAAGACAAGCAGAAATCTACACGATTAACACCGCCTATATCCCATTGAAAGTGAAACACAACCCTTGCAATTGTATTAGAGCCCCAAGGAATGTAAAGTCTATCCTGAGTGACAGATTTTTGAGAATCTTTTCATAGCAATTTTTATACACTCTCAGAGCTTTTCCCATAAATCTGCTGCTGAGAGGAAGTCGCCTAAGAAATATTTTTTTAATATTTCAATTCGAGATGTGTGGGATGGGGTTCGAATCAAGTTAGCAAGTCTAATAAGCAACAGACTACTTACTAGGCTAAAGTGATCTAGTATATCTGAGTCTAATTTCAGTAATTGTACTAAGGCATCCAATTCTCTTGATTAATTTGAGCTGCTGATACTATCTTGTTTCTGAATAGCTCCAAATCTAATATCAGTAGTCATCATATCTTTCGAAGAATTGAATGATTTTAGGCTGGTCACTGACTGTACATATAACTCTGTGTAATATAACTGATCACGATTTTAATAAAATTTTAACTTTCCTTGGTAAGTCCTACCGTTTCTTAAGCTGTTCGTTTCTACTAGTTTCCTCTCTGGCAGACTAATGATCAGAAGGGTTTTAGTATGAATTATTTTAATGATAATTGAAGACAAAACTGAAAAATGAAACAATTTTTTCACGTTGAACTAAATGTATTCTGATGAAACTTGTTGTTGGAAATCAAAAGTTTCTATGCAGTTTAATGGTTTTCTTTTGCAATCGACCATTTGCAGATAATTAACTAATGAAGCATATGTTGTATTACAGGCAAAATTGGTACGTCTAGCATAATGATTTTCCGCTTAACAGCAATATATGAATATGAAACATATTCTGCTTCAGTACTGCTGCTCAAAGTAAAAGAGAAGCATGCTTATCTGATGACTGACACCATTCGACATGATTTATTTCCATTTGAAAGTTACTTAGCTTAACGTGACATTAGTATCTTTACAACAATTAAACCTTTAACCACCATGCCCTGTGTACACTGTGTACATTTATTCTGTTGTAGGGTTTCATCTCAGTTTACAATTTTGCAATAAGTGACCACACATGAAAGTATAGTTTTTTTTTATGGTAATTATTTGAATATCCATACAAAACAGATTGAATTATTTGCCTTTAAATTTTTTAATTCTTTACACTGTGCAATTAAAATTACCAGCCAATTGCATGATTGCATATAAGCACTGAACATTATTTAATGATTTTTATGATTTAATTTAAGATGCTTACAAAACGGCAAAGGCATCATATGAAACCAATTTGAAATTGTACAATAAATAGACGTTTGTCTATCAAACAGAGAGAGAGAGAGAAGAAAACTGAAAACTGGTCACATTATTTTCATTTACTTGGCAGAAACCAAAACCATATAAAGGCTTTAGAAATTCGTTAACAATTCGTTAACAATTGCCAATTAAAACTATTCTTCCTGTTATTGTGTAAAATGTGGAAAACATCACACAAAAAATAAGAAAAAATTAGAGCACTTAAGAAAAGTCGAGATATTAGATTAACACAGTATTTGAAAAGAAAAAGTCTTGTGGCGGTGCATTATTACTGTTACCGCCTTAATTAAGAAATATTTTTAATTTTTTTTTCTTCTTAAATGCTTGGCAAAATTAATTGAAATATTTTCCATTATGAAATATGCATGAGTTATGACAGGAAACTTAAGAGCAAATGGTAGTTAAAAGCAAAGAAACAAAGAAAACAAATGTTGGCCATAACATGTCTGCATTAAATATGCCAAACATGCAAAATATATGCCGTAACGAAATCATGTCACATGAAAACAAAAACAAAAAACAAAAAAAAAAAAAAAATTCTCAGAAATCATAGACCAAGACTATGAACTGCAAAAAAAAAAACGATCAGATAACCAACCACCTGTTTAAGTGACGTGTGCCACATTTATAATTAAAATGCAATCAAACAATACAGGCAGACACTTTAAAATCATGCTACAGATTTACTGAGAACATTAAACAAATCAATCAGTCAGTCGTTCAGAAAATAAATCAAGAAACAGATCTGTTTGTGGCTGTACTAACAAGCCTTGTTGGTATCTTGGCAAAAAAAAAACCGTTAATAAAAAACAATTTGCTAATGATCAAAGAGAAAAACATTTTGTTTTTCTTAAAACGTAATATTTAAATCAAAATCGATTAAAGCTCTTGAAACATGGACTATGTGTGTTTACCATTAGACCTGCATCACGTTTATTCTCTGTCTAAATCTGGCAGTTAAACTGTAACAATAAAGCAATTTGTGGCAATTGAAATAACAGTTACTTCTGTTTGGCTGCCACTGTACAGCATTTCAGGCTAAATGTGCAACTATGTTGTTGCAATGGCGTGTCATTAAAGCAAAGCAAAATATAATGCTTTGGAACATTAAGTGCGAATAACAATTTTTTGTAAAAAAACAAATTCTTTTACGTGTTTCTTTTGGAATTCAATTAGACTAAACAGAGCCAAAAAAAAAAAAATACAGAAATTAAATGAAAATTAATATACGTTAACAATATTTGACCAATAGCCAATATGATTTAATAGTTTAATCTACTCTTAGATTTTACGATTTTGTTTTTTAGCATTTTTTTTTCCTTTTTTATCTTACAACACTAAAGTGTACAATTATGTAAAACAATTAATTAACAAGCATTTTGTGGTAACAAGACAGACAAACAACCATAAATTAAATAAATTGATAAGATAAACAATCTACAACAGCAAGTAGACACCATACGTATTAAAAATTGTATCGTATATCGTTTACTCGGGGCTTAAATTAGGATTCCTGATTTAATAATCGAACATATGAACCACTGGACTAGGTTTACCTTAGTCTATAGCAGCTTAGGTCAAGCTAAAGACGTTTACTCTTTATGATACCTTGCAACTAATATCACATCAGTTGCTTCGGTTGCAAATTTTATTTGGACTATCGAAAAACATTTCGCCGTCTTTTTAGTATTTTAGCAGAGCTAACCTATACACCTCCTCAGAACAGAAACTCTCAGTAACCAACAGACATTGATCATTACAACCCTTCAGTCACGATTACGACCTACCTTCTCCCAACACTTATGTTGCGTGTGTTAATTTTATGCATAAGCGGCGGAATCTACAGTTCAGAGGCGACTATGAAAGACAGATTTTTGAGAAACGTTTTAATTGCAATTTTATCTTCTCTCAGATTTTCTTTTACATTTCTTTTTAATAGAGCCTACAATCTCCAAAATTTTATTCGAGCAAAAGTAATCAAAGCTCTATTCCAGTACTAGATTATGATGGACTTGTCTAGGTGGCTGATTCACTTCTCTATTTAAATCGCCTGGCCACTTATCGCTTCATTTCGAATTACTGAATTATTGGGAGACAAGCCAATAGACTTGACATATCATCAAATGGCTTTTAAAAAGCTGTGGATCGGAGGAGAACAAGATATTGAAGATACAACCTACAAGTATCCAATTGATACTTGTGGCCAATAGATAGGTATTGGGAAGAAGTATTCCTACTTTTGCAATTTCTTTAGCTACGCATTATTCGGGATGACGTTGTCATCTGGAACTCTTATTAGGTTGCTCTTAAAGAGCTTAGCATTTTAAGCTTGGCAGAGGAGTTCAAAGTGCTAGCAGTAGGAGCTTCCTTATTCAGGATAGAGGTCATGATTACTGTCTCTTACTTTGTCTCGAAACACACTGGTGTAGTGTTTGCAAGGCAGACATATATTCCACTATCTTGATTGTTTTTAAGTTTAGAACAGTGAGTGTTCACGATCTTTAATTTATCTATCAAATTTGAGGAACTAAAATGGTAATACAAGACTGATATATGGAAAGATTAATTTCTGAAATATGTTTTCCGGTATACATATGTCACCGAGGTTATTATGCCACAATTTCCGTCCGTTAAATTTCCAACCTCTCCTGGGTTGGCAAGGAATCTTGCTCCACTGTCAGACTCACTTGGCCTACGACGTATAGAAGGCATGCCAACTAAGTACTTAGACTTGATGGCAATGTCATCTCGATCACAGTGGTCATTGCGTTATGAGATGACACGAGGAAAGACTGCAATTCCATTCTACCGACTTCTGCCGTGGGGTGTGAGTCTGTTGAACAGGGAAAACTTCTTTGTCAATGTCCATCTCTCGCGAAGTGCAGATTTAGGTTATTTGGCTTTCCATTCCTTGTGAGCTTAACGAAATTATCATTCACATACATATTTGACCATTACAACCCTTCAGTCAGGATTACGGTCTAGTTTCTCACACCAATTATGTTGTGTGTGTTAATTTTATACATGAGTGGCGGAAGTCGACTCCGAAGGACAGATTTTTTTGAGAAACTTTTCATGGCAATTTTATTTGTTCTGAGAGTTTTTGCCAGAATCTGTTGAGAGGAAGTCACCGATGAAATATTTTTTCATATTTAGTTTTTGATGTCTGACCGGGGATTCGAACCGCGGCCTTTCGTCTAATAAGCCGTAGTATGTTAGACTATGGCTACTAGTTATCATTCATTGATATCAATGAAGCTTTGTTTATCAAGCTTTCAGGCTGGTTTGCAGTGTAGGATAGTCGTGGTTTACATATGGAAACACAACACAATGGATCGCTATGTGCGCTCAAGTGAGCTTTGGCAATCAGCTAACCTAACCTAGGTACGACAAAATGATTTCTTTCAACGTTTTTTACATAATTTCATGCAAAATATTCGTAATCCATATAATTCCTATGTATCATATCACATAGCGAATAGACTTTTGTGCATAATCAAATCACGACCGTCTACAAATGTTCAAATTTCTTGTATTCAATACAATATCAATACACTGTGTTGTGTATGGTATGGTGTAGTGTGGTATGTATATTGTAATAATGAAACAATAATTTGGACATGCCTTCACAATTTTTTTCTTTTTTTAATTTTTATTGTGTATCCCACCAGATGTAATAAACAAACGAATTGTGTTGTTGTTAACATTTTCTAATGCAAATTATTGAACAAGTCATAAAAAGGGTCATTGTTTGAAGGTTTGAAAACTGCGGCTAGGCTAAGCAGACAATACAATGGAGAAGTTGTCAAAAATTTGTAATACAATTCAATTCGATTCGGAAATATTACATTTAATAATGGTCAATGGAATGCTGGATTAACAATTCAATTTTGTAAGACAGTTTTTGTTTTGTTTTTTTTTCTCTTTTTTTCATAAGCAAAACGCCAATAATTCAATACAAAAGAAGTGAATGTAAAACGTAACTCCCACTGTTTTTTCTAGAGTAATTTTAAATACAAATATGAGACAAAAAAAAATGAAAGTGTTGTAACAGGGAGGAAGGAAAAAAACGCAAATATTTTAAAAGCCTTGTTAGACCCTGGCCTTTTTCGCACTCTGCTTAACAGAGATCAAAAGCCAAATGCCTTTTTTAAATTGAAAATTAAAAAAAAATTTCAAAAAATAAAAGCAAAAAACCTTAACCGTTATAAGCATTTGCTTTGGTTTTCGTTTGTAGAACAAATATTGTTGTTGTTGTTGTTGTTATTGATTTCTATTCAATAATTTACGAATAACAAATAACTTCTGTTTGAAAATTATTTCTGCTTTATTACCATTCTAATAGAAAACAAAAACAAAACAAATCAAATTAAAACGCTCTCTTGTCAATGATTCACGCTTCAAATCAACTGAAACGTAACAATTTTAATACCAAAAATAAAACAAAAACCAAAAACAAAAAAAAATCAAATCAAAAATAAATTTAACCGGCTAATGAAGTCTTAAGCTCTTAAGAATGAAAGTGTTTTAAGCCGATGTTATTGTTGTTATTATTTTTTGTGTTTCAAGTGGTAAAGAATTGGCTCAAGGCTATTTTCAATTTCAATATTTAAATTTTGTATTGTTTTTATAACTTTTCTTTAAAGTTTTTTTTTTTGTATTTTTTTTTTTTTTTGAATGATTTATTATTTATTATGTTACTCTTATGGTTTGGCTGGCTATTGAAAAGAAAAAATATAAAAGAAATCATTGATTAATTTACATGACAACCAACGTAATGTTTTGTGTCAATTTTATTTCATTTTGTGGTGTGACGTATCGAGTTTATTTAATAACCATTGAATAGAGAGTGCTAGTGTTACAGATGGTGTGGATAAGGGGTTTTGAAATCTTTTATTTTTTTTTATTTATTTCCAGTAATATTATCTAAAGATAATAGATAACGTTTAAAGGTGTTTTTAAAAAAGAAACCAGAATTATTAACACTTTGTGTCTCTCATCTTCTGCGCTTATGCTCAGCTACCGGTTTGTCATGTTTGTCGCATATTTATCCAAGTGTTTGTAAACTTTGAATGGACTTAACAACTTAATCCTTTCTGTCCATTTTCCGTGTTTCTGTCCGTAATAGTCCAATTCCACTTTCGAAACAAATGTAACTCCCAGCTAGTGTAGATCCTATCTCTTTCGTTTCATGGCCACCATGTTGTACCTTCTTTACAACCCTATAAAAATTAAGAAACTTCATACTCACATTAAATTGTGTGCACTTGAAGGCAACAAAATTTTCGACCTCATCTACTTACTTAACTGCTCATTACAACACTTTACCCCAGATTAGAACCCCTCTTCTCTCATCACTCATGTTGTGTGTGTTAATTTTATCCAGTAGCAGTGGGACCTACTGCTTAATATCAACAGAACGAACGGTAGACTTTTTTCAAGAAACTTTTCATGACAATTTTACTTATTTCAGTGGTTTTTCCGAAAAAAAACTTCTGAAAGGAAGTAGCAGAAAGAATTTTTTTATAATTATTTTTGTCTGAAATGTTTCAGCTACACATTGAACCATTTGTACTCGTCTAATAAGCCAACATATTACTTAGTAGGCTATCGTGACTGAATATACTGGAGCTGAAACTCTCGGAAATTCTTCTACTGTATCAGTAGTAGTTATCCCCAGCTCTTTCTCTCAGTGCATTACATTTCTCGTTTGGCTCTTCCACAACAGCTTCACGAAGTGGTTCAATGCCAGTACTACTCGAATCTATAGCTGCCTACATACGTTGCACGTGTTTGTACTAATTATCAGGATCATTTCTAAAAAAGCTTGATCAACATCGGAATAATTATTCGGTGTATCGTTTTCTCTTGTCACACCAGCGTTAATCAGAAGTTGCAAAATATGTAAGGCTGCATACAATTCTTTGTACTTGTTTGACATAAATTCTGCAGCTCGTACTCAGCTTCCTGAGTCGTTTGATTACTCACTCAGTCCTTGTGATTCTTATTTTATATCGCCATCACTAAAATGTGTACGCATTTGCCGTACAAAATTCGGACTGTATATCATTGAAAACATATCTTCTTTTTCTATACGGTTTAAAATCCTTCTATACAATTCGTTTTAATCTTTTGGAATCTGCCCACATGTTGCGTATGTTAATTTTATGCATTAGCTGCAGAATTTACAGCTTAACGTCGAATCTGACTGATTTCTTTTAACAGTTAGTTATTACTCTCAGAGCTTATAATAGAGACTGCTGGGTGAGCATAGGTTAGGTCAGGTCGGAGTGGTAGCCTCTGATTTAAAAAAGCTCACTTGAGCACGCATAGCGGCCCATTGTGATGACACAGGTGGACGCAGTCCCTGCACTGACCAAGTTCCACCAAAGCATAGTCGTTAGAAATATTTTTTCAAGAGCAGAGCTAAAGTTTTAGCTCAGAGATCAAATCTAACTCTGCAACCACAAGTACCACAGCTGATAATTAAGCAGTACACTATGTTAGTTTCATTGAAATTGTATGAGAATTCTTAACGTAAACATGCTCTTACAAAGAATTGAAAATATTTTCCTCTTTTCCCATTTAAAATCGTTTAATTAATCGTAATTAATAAATCTCGGCTTATAAATGTATGCCTTAATGATCGTTTAAATCTCATGGCCATCATTTGTTATATGAAATGAAATTGTTTATATGATCGTAATAGATTTCTAAGGTATTAGTGACCTTCAACATCTTAAGCAAAGTGTGCTTAGAATACTGTACCACTTAACAATCATTAATCATAGCCAGAGGTTCATATGAATGTAAGCTTTAGTTTCTTTTCTTTTATTTCAAATTACAAAAGAATTACGTTTTTTCTTTAATAAAAAGCCAAAATAGAATTTTTATGAAAAGAAAAATACTAATTTTTGTTAATTTTGGTTTTATTAAAATTAAAATATTTTTTTTTTTTTACAAATTTTACAAATTCTACGAACATGCAAATTGAAATTAATTCAAATCAATCAAATTTTTTTCTTCTCATTACAATGGCCATAAATTATTTTTACAAAAATAGTGTGCACTTATTATGTATATGGCAAGGCGTGATCTATACAACATGAAAAACAATTTTTAAATCGTCGATTAATTTGTCAAGTCCAACAGAATATTGAAAGAACGTGCTGCGTGTGTCAGAAAAGTCAAATTAAAAACTAGAACATAAATTCATGTCTTTGGACACAAATATCGTACGTCATATTGAAAGACTTAAGACACAAGCATTATAAATTTACAAAAAAAAAACAAAAATGCAACAAAATTGTGTAGAGAGGTATGCAATTCCATACGATTTAAATTTAATGGCCATTTGTTAAAGGCACTTAAAAAAAGACTCGTATGTGCATGAGTGCATGTGTCTTAAGTCTTTCTATAAAAGGTTATTGCAGTATTTCTAAAATAATGCTTTTCAGCAACATATAAAGTCATATTTACGACATTTCGGTGCTAGAGTATTGAAATCAAAGTCAATCTCAATCTATATTTTCAACCTGCCAGGTGTTCCTGTATGAAATTAGTGTTTTAATTTTTTTTTGTGAAAATGAGGCACTCATTTTTAACAAGAAAGTAAAGAACATTTTATTGAAAGCATTGGCCATTGCTGGCTACACATTTTTCAAGCAATTTATGTTCGTCTTTTAAAGCAAACTAATTGGTTATCCAACCTTAGACTGCCTCATCAATGAATCTAAGTGCCAAACGATGAAAAAAAATAATAGTCGGAATAAACCAAGTCTGATGAATACTACGAGTGGGGTAACAGCTCCCATTCTAGTGCATTGATTGTATACTGAATCGGTATTGCATCATGTCTTATTCAAATTGATTGCATGGTTCAAATTGATCATTTGTTGTTGCCAGCGATGTTAATAATGGTTTCATCACATTGTAAAAGCTCATAATACATCACATCTTTCTGTTCAAATCGAAGTCGTTACCTCCGGACCGTCTAAATCATCTTCCGCATGTTGCTTCGAATAGAGCATTATCAGACAATGTGCCTCGAAAAAATAATTTCTGGTGTAAAATTCGCCATCTTTAACACAAAAAGAAATATGATGTTTCATACATAATTGGTCATCACAATCCTGCAGTAAGGATTACGATCTAGCTTCTAACACCACTTATGTTGTGTGTGTTAATCTTATACATGAGTGGCGAGACATACAGTTGAAACTCGTCTCCGAACAATAGATTTTTGAGGAACTTTTTCATGGAAATTTTATCTCAGAATTTTTGCCAGAAATTTGCTGACAGGCAGTCGATGAAGAAATATTTTTTTTTCGTTTTGTTGGAGATGTCTGATCTGGGGTTTTAATCGTGGTCTCACGTCTAATAAGCCCACACACTATCCACTAGACTACGGTGGTCTTTTTACAATAAATGTTCCCTATGGAAACATTTGTATCTTGACTCCTACTTCATACTGGTATAACGACGATGTCGTGGCGAATGTTAGGACACCAAAATGACTAATAAAAGCTTGCTACCAGCAGCTTCCTACCAGCTTTCTAAAACAGCACAGGTTCAAATTAGATGTTCCGGATATTTCGTTTCATAGGAGTCCACAATTCACGGTCAGAAAGCGGGTCAGATGTGTTTCCTTTCCAGTCCATATTTTTTTTTTCTATTAAAAAAAGTTTGTTTCTTAAGTCTTTTGATTTTATGTGATATAAACAACTTAATTACAATTAGTCTTCAATTATCATTTCCTTCTTTATTGACATTAAAGCGCATGGCCTTCAATTATGTCAAAACAATAAATCATCACATCGTTTATGAACCCCCAATTGTAATATTCAAATTAAAAAACGTTTTCCATATCCAGATTATATTGTACCCACTCCATATATGTTATGCCACCATTGAAGTTTTATTACATCCAATCAAATTGTGAATTAGTTTATAGCTATTGGCCTATTTGCTAATGCAAATGTCTTTCAACAGGATTTGAATAAATTGCCGTATTTAATAAATTATGGCACTGTTGTTATTGTTGTTATTGTTATTGCTGCTGCCTGTTAAAAGTTTAACTCAATTACACTTGACTTGAATAGTTGTAAACGTGGTCAAACGATCGTTATGATCTGTGATCGTTGTCGGTGATTTAATTAACACCATAAAAGTCTCTTCAGCAGTCACAAGCGTTTAAATCAATTTTATTTTTAAACTCGTTTACATTTCATTTTCATTTTTAATTTCTTTATTAACAGAGTTTTTCCTTAAAAAAAAATTCGTGGCAATTAAAAAGACATTCAAAAAACATTGTAAGATGCATAACAAAAATGACCCAAAAAACAAAAAAAAAAAAATCCATGCAATTAAACGACTTTTACCACCTGTTGATTAGTCCATATTAATCATTCATTAATATTATCGATTTAGTATCCTAATCATGGCAATATAATGGCTATTAAATTTGAAATAATTCGTGTGTTGTAAAACAAATTCGTTGACGTTATAAATTTTCATAAATTCCAATTGAAATTTATGGCCAAAAGAAAACAAAATTTTTTTTTGGTCGTCCAAATAGCCAATTAAGATGAATAAAATATTTGTTGTTGTTTGTTGTAGAAAGAAAAGTAAAGAAAAGAAAGTAAAAATCGTAAACATGCATCAAAGTGTCTTGTTAAATTGCTTGGAAATGTTTGTGGCCTAGTGTGTGAAAAAACAAGGATACTTTCGTAAAACATTTGCCATGAAGCTGACTTGTCTAATGGTAAAACAAACACTAAATGACAGCTACATAAACAATATTAAACCGTGTGGCGGTATTAGGGGTCATATAGGGTACGGAGATTCAAAATCGTTACTCTGGCGTATATGTTAGACTGAGTTTGACCGATGGCATGGGTTATAGTAGTTTCGAGGACCGCTGAGATTTGTGGCTGTGACTGTAGACAACCACACAGCAAAGAGTCTAAGTATACAAACCGCACAACCTCAGAGGCCAGCACACATCACCCTCATGTGTGATAACCATACCCTCAAGTTGCTGTTGCAAAAAGCTTTGTCCTTTTAAGACCACATGTTAGAGCATATAATTTAAGCCAAAAGAAGTTCGAAATCATCGATTTATTGCGCTTGCTATTGACAGCGATGGCTTGGCAAACGTCTTTCAAAGACTGATGACGCCGTTAGCTGATATTCTGATATCATGGAATGATTTTTCAATGAAAATTAGGTTCAGTTGCCAACTGCTCCAAACCACATTCAGTGAACACATATCGTTGTCTGAAGTAATTTACCTGCAGTTGTTCAGGATGCAGGCACAAGTCTTGAAGTAAAATTCGTGAAGTTGTGGCCTGCTAAAAGGTCGAGTTCTAGTGAGCGATTCGAAATTGTCTACCTCAGGTTCTCTTGAACACTCTCACTGTGAGTGGCGATATTTTCAGCAGAAATGGCATTTCATCGACATACAAGTGTTGGTCAATCGTTTAATGCATCAGACCTTATAAACGACATTTGTATCCATAAGTGGCAGATCCTATAATTTAAAGTCAACCCCGAGCGATAAATTTTTGAGAAATTTTTTCATGAAAATTTTTTATTTTTCCTCAGAGTTTTTGATAGAAATCTACTGAGATGCAGTTGCCGTTTTGCTCGATATGTATGACCTGCGTGGCCTCACGTCTAATAAGCCAACACTCTGCATACGTAGTATGGCGGCTAGGATGATTATGGTGATCGTATACGAACAGAACACACATCTCGATAAAACCAAATTTATTATTTGCACGTACATATGCATGGTAGTTTGGCAAAACAGACTGAATAAATGACAACTAATTTGCATTGTGAAGTTGCATAGTAGGCAGAGTGTTGGCTTATTAGACGTAAACCACGGTTCAAACCCCAGACTAGATATCTGTAACAAAACGAAATGTGAACAAAATATTTCTTAGGCAACTTCCTCTCAGCAGATTTCTGACAAAAACTCTGAGTGTAAATAAAAATTGCCATGAAAAGTTTCTCTAAAAATCTGTCGTTCGTTCCGCTACTCAAGCATAAAATTAACACATACATCATGCAGTGAGAACCTACGTAGTAATCCTGATTGAAGGGTTCTAATGACCAATTATGTCTGCATGTAATGTGTGGCTTCAACAAGATGACTGTTATCAACTAGCAAAGTTCGAAAGGTGCTGTTGGCAGGTACAATTCAAAGTTTAAGATTTGTTGAGGCTATAAAAGCATTCCCACATTTCACTTTTTTTTCTGAGTTAAAATATTATGCCAGTAAATATTTCAAATAAAAAAAAAATAAAATAAAATAAACTGGTAACCCATATAACCTATGTAATTAACAATTTACTTCACACCTATTATTTATTGTTTATTCAATCACTGTGATATATAAACACTAATTCATGCCTGGTGGTGCTTCGTTAATTCATTCGATATAAAAAACGATGATAATTTGAATTATTAAGCAGGGCTTTATAATGATTTTTATTTATGAAAATTAAAAAAAAACCTTTGCATGATTACAAGGCAATTCAATTGAAAAGGAAAACTAAAGAAAAATAATAATGCGTTCCATAATGTCATCAATTACTTCAATGCGATAAAAAAAAGGAAAAAAAATCATGCCCAGACATGAATAAGTGAGAAATTTCACTCGTGATGCTTATTGTTCACAAATTTTATCACCTGTCAACTTTGTTTAAAAATTTTTCCGCCAATTGAGAAATACGTTTTGGGATAAGGCAACTACTGACAGTTACAAGTAAAGAAAGAGAAAAAACTACTAACACTTCTCATGTGGGAAATTATGATTAAAACTGGTAAATTGAAAAATTGAAAAACTTATGAACAGGTTTAGATAACAACAAACTGAATTATACTCGATTCAAATACATTATAATTATATAATAAGTAAAGTACATAATGAATATGAAATCTCTATTGGCATTTAAAGAAAGTTGTACGGGATAATGCCAATTTTAAATGTAATTGGCAAACCAACTAAATTCGTTACATAATTATTTAAGTGGTAGATACACCAGGTAATAGTGGTTTATTATGAGATTAACAGGAAATAAAACTTAATAAATTATTAATAAATTATCACAATCGTTATTAAAATATTAGAAATATTTTATTATTGATTTTTAAGAATTTCTGTAAAATTTTTTAGGGTTAAAACTCACTCTCACCACCTCTAAAACTCCTAAAGCAACTTAACATTGATACAAGTTTTTGTTAATGGCCATTAAACAAGTGTTTTGTTCAGCATATAAAAAAAATAATCATAAAAACTTCCGCTTACTCCTTTAATACCATCGTCTTAAGCGTGCTCTCCAAAAGCCATAAAGATTTATTGGCTTTGGAAAGAAAAAATTGAATTTCTTTTGATAAACAAACATGGAAATCTGTGTGAATTTTGGCCAACAAGTTTTCCATGTTTTTTTATTTCTCCATTTTCTTTTTGTAAACGAAATGAGGAAAACAAAAATTTTCAATCTTTACAAGGATGAGTGCTTGAATGTCTAAATGCATGGCTGTTGGCTGTTAACCAGTATTTTCGTTTTTTTTCTTAAATTTTATTTTATCTTTAAGTTGAAATGTTTTTCTGGTATTTTCTTTTTAAACCATTTATTATAATCCAGTTTTCCATATTAAAAAAACAAAAAAAAAAAAATCGCTGAAATTATTTTTTCTTTATGGACTTGCAGAAATTATCAATTAGCCTGGCGACCACCACAAGAGATTAAAAATTGTGTTGCAATAACGCATAGCCTTGTTGTAAGGCTTTAATACAAACTTGTTGGTATTCATCAAAATTGTTGCATTCAAATGTCTTTCGCACATAAATTGACTTTAACTGATCTACTGTTTTTAGTTGTCATCGCATGATCACCACCGCCAGATTCAAGTGAACAAGTGTTTGCTCATGTGGCTAATGTTGTCTAACGAATGCCATGCGCTTCACATCGTCACGCTGTGACAACATCATTTAATAGTAATTGAGGAATTTACTGGCATTTTTAATGTCTGTTTTCAAATTTATGGAAATGATTTTCTTTTTTAAGGAAAATTGACAAAAAAAAAAAAATAATTTCTCCTTGATCAAGACATTCATGCATGCATGAAGTCATAAAATTATTCATTGCATATGAAATACAGCATTAAGACAAGTTCATTAGGCCTATTAAAATTGGTCTTTTATTAAGGAAAACTTAAATGTTTTCACATAATTGGCCATTACATAATTGGCCATTACCACCCTTCAGCCAGGATTGCGACTTAGTTTCTCTGCCCACTTATGTTGTGAATGTTAATTTTATACACGAGTGGCGGAACTTACAGTTTAAAGTCGACTCCGAACTACAGATTTTTGAGAGTTTTTTTCTCAGAGATTTTGCCAGAAATCTGCTGAGAGGAAGTCGCAGAAGAAATATTATTACATTTTGATCGATATGTTTGACCTATGGTTTGATGGTTTGAAACGTCGGCTCAAGTCTAATAAGGCAAGACACCACCTACTTGACTAAGCCGACTTCTTCTACTGTACTGTAGTATTGAATTTCGAAAATAAAATCAAACTCTGAATGACTGGCACTTTCTATTGTGATGACAATTGTGCTGCGACTATTATCAAAGAGGAATTCTCAGATGAATACGCGTGAGATTAAAGAACAAATGTCATTTCTTATTCCATATTTCCAGGACTTCTTGGCCATGATCTAACAGAGTCAGATCGCTAAAACTCTTAAAGATAGAACTTCATTCCAATATCAAACACTTAGCGGTATAGGCAGGGTATTTAACAATCGATACGGAAGAGAAAAAATGGGTTTTCTACCTAATTTCATTACAGAAGCTGTAGAGTACAATTGGGACCAACAGAATTGTTTATTTCCTCTGCATAAGTCTTATTCTAACAGTCAGACGATTAAGGTTCCTTGGCGTGCCTTTCTGCAATGGTTGGTATTGTATGGTATTGTTGTACAGGCATGTTTATACACTGTTAACCTGCTAAGGGTCTATCCATAAAGACTTCCCTAACCATGTTGATTTTCTTAGTGGTCAAACTTGGACCTACTTGACCATTTTACTAGGATTTAAGGGCGGTGGTTATACTTTTCAAATACTTTTTTCTCTTGAATTTTTCTCCATTTAATGCTATCACATGGGAGAGAAAATAATTTCAATTTATGTACACTCAAACGAGTAATATTTTAGCACTTGTCGCGAAGTGCTAAGTCTATCTATCTATTCTTTGCTTTTCTTTAGCATTTAAGTGCTCAAAGTTTTGTTTAAAATTTGATGTACAATTTAATTTTTTGATGAAAAATTTTGTCTCTTCAAGAACTATTTCTCTTACCACTTCCATGTTGGAACTCAAATAATTTTGGGAGGCTTTTCCTTTTAGGTTAGACAGTTCCTCCCTACTTATCTTATGTACTCTATATAATGGGTTAAAGGTCTCTATTTCGAAGAGATCTTATATTCCCTAGAACCCGTGTAATATACAGCAAGAACTCTATTGCATCATTAGAGTACACTGTAGTGCTCAATTTCCTTAGCCTATTATGATTATATAAGCACTACCATGTACACTTACAGAATCATGTGACCTATAAGGTCTATTGTTTCCATTTTATTTAAAGCTTGTTTATCACAAAAACATCACTTTTATAATGGTGGAAATGCCTCTCATTGAGCAACAGTGTCCTTATACGCTGAAATTATATGTTTTACACTGTTTTTGTTTTCCGCAAACGTAATTTGCAAAGTTACTGGTTCGGCCACTACACTTGACAAAATTCGTGTCCACACTGAGGGCATATCATCGCCTTTATACCCCAAAACGTCCTTTAAGCGCTCAGGTTTTCATTCCAAGGCTTTAGTTAGATTAAGGATAACAGAAAGCAATTATAGACAGTACGGCTCTGAACGTAAGAAAAGTTCATTCACAACTTCGTTAATCCGTAGCACGTTGTGTTAATCAACGTTCCATAACAACATTCGATATTTGGATGTCATGCGATGCAAGCCAAACGTCTGGTCCTCTGTGAGAATGACCACAAAGACCATTATGTCAGCCTGAAAAAACCCAGTGGTTTTCTCAGTGCAATCGTTACCTTTCAGTTCAGTACGTGATCATTTGCACCGAAACCTTTGTATCGGTATAGTAGAGAGTATAGGCATAGTATAGTAGAGTATAGTATACAAGCCTTAGATAAGCTTCGAACTAACTTCTCTGATCTGATAATTGTTCCGAGAATCTTTTGCCAAAGCCCAATTCCAGAGATTTACTAACCACGATTATTATTTCATTGTCTAAGGCTTGCCATTCGCTTCGAGATAATTTACTATCATTGGAGTGCGACTCAATCATGCAACGACTTGTTTCCGCAGGTGATTTAATTGTTCATAATTCAACTTTACCTTCAACGTATTCAATAATTTTTTTAAGATTTAAATTCTGTTAAAAGAAATTTAAATGTGGGAACCGTTTGAAATTAGAAGCCATTTTATATATAAAACTGTTATAACTAACCCCTAAAGTATGCAATAATTAATGCAAAATCTCGTTTATATTACAATTAACATCGGCCGTTATTTAACATTTTCTGTTAAACCAAGCTAATATGCCACTGTTAGCAGACACGACACGAGTCTGTTGTCAAAATAAGATTAATGCCTTCAATTCGCAATAATTTGCAACAAAAAAGCAAAAAAAAGTAAAAGCTGTGGTAAATGAAATGCTGCATAAAGTGTCTTGTTGTTATGTTGCAAGAAAATTTAAATTTTTATGCCGCATTTTAACACAAGCGACAATTTATCAATATTTCATAGTTGCGTTATGTGTCTGTCTGTATCTCTGTCTGTTGTGTTTTTGCGAAACACTACAGCGCAGGGTATATTTTTTCTGCACAGTTTTATAGACAAATTAAATTGAGAAACATATTGTAGATTGCCTCAGCTCAGCTCAACTCAGCATCAGCATCAGCTAGTGAGTACATGGAAGTTTATGCAACCAAATGTAATTAGAGCCTGCAATCACTTCACTTCATTTCATCCAGCAATCACTTTTTCTTTTGAAGTTATTTAAACAGAAAATGTTTTAAAATGTTTTGTTTCAACTTTTTTCTCTTTTTTTTTTGTTGTTTTGCAGGTATACCAGCCACATTGACTTACATCAATATGGATCACAGTGTTACCGGTTCTCCTGCCTTGATACCATATCCCGATTGGCGCGCTAATACAGCTGGTGATTGTGCCAATAGTATAACGACAGCCTATCGTATTAAAGCTGATGAATGTGGCCGTTTATGGGTTCTGGATACTGGCACTGTGGGCATAGGCAATACCACCACCAATCCCTGCCCTTATGCTGTTAATGTGTTTGATTTGCAGACAAATACACGCATACGCCGCTATGAATTGAGACCAGATGATACCAATGCCAATACATTTATTGCCAATATTGCTGTGGACATTGGCAAATCGTGTGATGATGCCTTTGCCTATTTCTCTGATGAATTAGGTTATGGTTTGATTGCTTATTCCTGGGAACAAAATAAATCATGGCGTTTCTCGGCTCACTCGTTCTTCTTCCCTGATCCTTTGAGAGGTGATTACAATATAGCCGGCCTGAATTTCCAATGGGGTGAAGAGGGTATCTTTGGCATGGCCTTGTCTCCGATTAGATCGGATGGTTTCCGTACTTTGTATTTCAGTCCTTTGGCCAGTCACAGAGAGTTTGCAGTATCCACTCGTATCTTGAGAGATGAAACACGTGTCGAGGACAGTTTCCATGATTTTATTGCTTTGGACGAACGTGGTCCCAATTCCCATACCACTTCACATGTCATGAGTGATGATGGCATTGAATTGTTCAACTTAATCGATCAGAATGCTGTGGGCTGTTGGCACTCTTCGACACCATATTCACCACAATTCCATGGCATTGTAGATCGTGATGATGTTGGCTTGGTATTCCCTGCCGATGTGAAAATTGATGAGAATAAAAATGTTTGGGTATTATCCGATCGTATGCCGGTCTTTTTATTAGCCGAACTGGACTATAACGATGTCAATTTCCGTATTTACACTGCTCCCTTGAGTACATTGATCGAGGGCACTGTGTGTGATCAACGTAGTGCTGTATATGGTCCTTCGAATTCGGTATCCATACCTAAACCCAATCCTTTGTACAACAAACATTATTTGGCTCCGTTACCACAAATTAAACCCATACAGGGTACTTACATACATCAGGTGTCTCATCCAGCACCCAATTATCTGCCCTCATATGCCAGCCAAAAGGTTGATGTTCCTAAAACATTTGTGTACAATCAGCAAAACGGTTTGACCTATGAGGCCTCCAATGGTCCTCATCTCTTCCCGCCAATTCAATTAACTCATGCATCTGTACAACCAGACGGTTTGAAAAATTATGTCACTGCTCGCAGTTCAAATTGGTGGCGCAATCATCAACATCATCATCAGTAAAGCGTGCGTCTGCAACTATCTTGTCTCTCGTCATTTGACTTCATGTGCATCAAATAAAATTTAATTAAATCAATCAATCAATCAACCAATCAAACAATCAATCAAACAAACAATCTATCAATCAAATAGAACGTATGACATTCTTGTGTTTTATAAGGAATTTTCTTTACCATTATCATTGTCTTGAGCACTCGTTGCCAAAGTTGTTTAAGAATACATTCTTTTAATTCCCCCTCACATTTAACAAACAAAAAGTATTATTTTTTCTCTTTCCTTTCCTTCCTTTCAATATTTTGATTGTCGTTTACTTTGTTTTGTTTTCTCTTTCTTTTTTTATATTTATGCAGCATTTTCCATTGCATATTCATTTATTTTACAAATTATTTTTATTTTTTATTTTTAATTTTTAATTTTATTTTTTTTTATTTTTTAATTTTTTTATTATAAATACTCATACATATTTAGTTAAAACGAATTTTATTATTTTTAATTAAATGAAATGAAATTAGAAATAAAATAAAACAAAAAAAAAAAGAAACAAATTAGAATGTCAAGTATTTTATTCGTGGGAATTAAGAGGCAAGAATGTTATCATTGCCGAATAATTCGTGGCTCAGTGCCTTTCAAATCAGCTGGACTACTGCAATAAGAAAGACTAATTAACTCTCGAGTTCAGGATTACGCTCCATATTAGGAAGCTAAGACTAAGACTACTACTGCTCTACGTCTTGCTCTGAAACTAAATAGTGCGACGCCATTTTTTAATTTTTTATTTCAAGGCATCTATTCAATCAGAATAATTTTATGGATTTCTAGTCTTCTTTTAGATGAGATATTCTCTGTTGGATCATATAGGAGACCTATACTTATACAACTTATTGAATGAAACACTTGATAAAAAATTATTTGATTCTTCAAAGAACTCGATTTATCAATAACGTCGTTATCGTCCAATCATTTTCAAAAAATGATCAGACATCTCCCACAAAACGAAAGCTGAAAAAATATTTCTTCAGCGACTGCCTCTCAGCAGAGAGTAAATAGAGAAAAATAAATCGCTCGGAAACAACTTTAAACTGCAGGTCCAGCCACTCATTTTTAATATTAACCAATACAACATGTATGTTGTGTAGTCGTATATGTATTGACCCATGCTTTCTTCATCTTTGTATACCATGCATGCTTCTGCTGAAATTGCGACTGTGGTTTTACTTTAAATTGACGTAATAAATTACAGTTATGTTACGTTATTGATTGTTTTATAGATTAGAAGGTAGCCAACATAGACAAACAGCGGGCCTTTTCAGAAAACAGTCACTATGACTTCATTGACTGGCAAACCTAACTATATGCCGATATGCCCCAAAAAATCCAGTGCATTGATTATTTTATAGTCTCGGGTTAGATTATCTTTACACTACTGAATTACATTACTATTAACAATCCAGTAATGGTGTATATTTAGTGAAGATATGTTCAAATTCACAGACAACAAACAGTCATTTAGATCCCTACAGGATATGTACGCCACAGGATATGTACATGATGTACCTGGAAGAGATAACGAGACATTCAACGGTTGCCCTTACATGATTTCTTGACACAGTTGAAAAGTATGATTCCTCTGCATAGGAGCAAGCGAATGATCTCAAAGGAATCTTAGGTATTTGAAAAGGAAAGATGGAATAACCAGCGCTTTCGTATGATAACTAGGCTAGTCTGGCACGATACAGAATTTGCTTTTTAGAACGATACAGGAGCACATTTTAGAAGATGTACCGACTATGAATATCTTTGCCATCATTGGTGGACATTTGGGAACCTGCGTGATAGATTCTTGTGCACCCTAAATTTATTGACATAACATATCTAATCAGAGGTATAGAACAGAATATGCATATTCATATAGCTATCGAGATAGCAGAGAAACATCAGTCAGAAGTTATTGTTGTATAAGGGAATAGGTACAACGGAATATCTATGTGCAACCCTTTCTTACATGTGTGAGGAATTTAATTAAAATAAATCAACAATGTTGGTATTGCAGAATCAACACTTCGAAAAAGTTTTCACAGCATGCATTATAAACGGAGCACCCATTTTTAAGAAACTTCTCTAGTATCCAAATGATCGTCTAAAATTGAACATACCGAGCCAAGTCAGATGTCAATTGCTTCCACAATCTCTCACGATCGCAATCTCCGAAAAACTAATACAATGCTTGATTTTTTTTCAAGAAATCTGTGGAGAGAGTTGCCGAAAAAATTCTTTTTCGTTTTGTAAGACATATTTGGCCTGGGGTTTGAACCGTGGTCTTACGTCTTATAACCCAATACACTGTTAGACTACGACGAATTCAAAACGAAACAAGAGCAATGATCTTTTGGCTCACACATTTCTGACATAATAAAATATAAGTTTTAAAATGATGGAGAGAGGAATACTTAACAAAATATCAAATTGAAATTTGTGAGAAAAGCATGTAGTTCATGCTCATCCGCTTATTACGCTAAAATAAGTTTAATCTGTCATCAAAAAAAGTCCTTTTGATGATCTACAGTGTTTTTCCTGCCATTTAATTGCCCTCAAATTTATTAAAAACGCAAGAAACGATCATCAGTTTGAGATTGCCATCTTTGATTTTTAAAATTATTCAGCAAATTAATTGAAATTATCAACCGTTCTGTGTGCAACCCCAACCCCTCTAACATGTGTGAGGAATTTAATTAAAATAAACGATCATTTAATTCAATTCAATGCGAATTTACTGACACAAAAAAAGAGGTGGCAACATCTCAACAAGCATTGATCACAAGCATGATCAATGATAAACAATAAATTAAGAAAACTTATCATTGCATATCTTTAGGCTAATTATTTATAATTAAAAATTTAATTTCTCTTAAACAAATGAAAAGAAAATTGCTAAAAAAAAATTTAAAGAAAATCACAGATTTTAAGATTAAAAAAACATTTACAGGCTGCCAACACTAAGAACAGAAAACAGGTTGGCAATATAAACCGTTAAGAACAATGCTCTTATAAAAAAAATAATTAAATTGTAATTTACTAAAGAACAACAAATTTAACAAACATTTATTCTGTATTCTCGTAAAAAAAGGGAAAACAAAATGTAACGTACTTTATTAAGAACGTTTTATGGCGTTGCAGTCCTTCCTTAACACACTCCAGTCCAATGGAAGCCATGACCTTAATGTTGTTGCAAAAAACTGTTACAAGCATCCTACAAGAGGATGTTCGTTCGTTTAACAAATACAACAACACAATACAACACAAACACGCCTGATTAAAGTTGAACTGGACTTGATCAATAACGATAAAAATTGATCATCTTGTTGCTTTTGACTCTGATGATTTTTAAAACAATGTCAACAACAACAATGAAAAGAGTAGCAGTAAGTGATCATATATTGATTGTGACGCTTTTTATTGAAACACATCGACTGTGAAAATTCACACGTTGTATGTATATTCCATTTCAGCAGATCATTTCTTCTCTTTTATGTTTCAGAAAAAATATCATGACACAAGATTGTAAAATGTTTGGATTGATCGTATATATTTATCGTTTCATATCATGTATTTTCTATACAGATAATTACAATGTTTGAATGTGAAGTAAAACAAAACTTTTAAATTATTATGATGATAAGCATGCACAGTGGGCTGTCGATTGGTAAAATTGTATTTCTTTTTTGAGACTTTCATTTTCCTTTTTTTGGACATCGTGTGGTGTAAGGGTTAAAGTACTTGTGCAACAAATCCGTACAATACTCGTTTGGTCATTACAACCCTACAGTCAGGATTACGATCTAGATTCTAATACCACTTATAAGGAAGGACCTACAGTACAATGTCAACTCCGAGCGACAGATTCGTGAGAAACTTTTTCATGGTAATTTTTTATCCACTTTCAGAGTTTTTGCAAGAAATCTTCTAAGAGCCTGTCGCTGAAGAAATACCACCTAACATTCACACAGGTTAACATAAAATTAAAGACGAACATCTTCAGATGTTCAGAAAGTGCTGTTTCTTCATATTTGAGTTTCTTTACATTTCCATTCCATTCTTATTTTAACATTACATATGTAACTTTGCAAGTCCGACTTAAGCCGTCAAACAAATCCAATCTTAAGTAGGGTCTTTCATTAACCGCCTATTAATAGACCATTATGTGTGGAATAGAACATCCATCAAATGTCCGCTCATGCTTCTTTAGGAGGCTTAATTAATTTTTCATGATTGTGAAGTATAAATCTGGCTGAACTTGAACGCTGGCACGGGTTATGTTGGCTTGGAAGACTGCTGAGATTTGTGACTTCTTGGCATACATATGCGACTTAAGAAAACCTTACAAGAAAAACTCTAACCTGGTCAAAGCATATGATCCCAATGGGCAGTTTACATTACCTTTGCTATGCTCTCAAATCCCTCATGCAGAATATCCAATGAAGCTTGACCTGTGTAGTACGACTTGCCGCTCTGTTGAAATCGTATGTCGTTGGTCTTTAGTTAATCCAATTCAGGCCAAATGAAGTTCGTAATCATTAACCTATAGTGCAGGCCGTTGGCCGATTATCCCGCCGGACCAAAATCCATTTCAAATGGTAACTTTTTCAGGTCATATTGGACGCTTTTTTATCTTATGAGTATTAACATCATCACCAAGTCGGCAATATTGTTTGTACACATATCCTTACATCAGAAATGAGCCTTATCACTGAAGATGATGATTTTTAATAAGAATTGCTATCAGTTGCCGGAGACCACTCAACGAATGTGACAAAGAGTTCAAAGAGTCAAAGTTCGAAAAGCTCTGTTGGATGCAACATTTTTGTTTTGGCAAATATGTGTGTGACACATTGGAACCATCTTCCATAATTAAATTACTACCTACTTACTTACTTACTTAATTGGCCACAACAACACGATTAACGGATTTCGGCCTGCCTGCGCCTCTGCTTCTTGCGCGTCACACCAATCGATGACAGGGCTTCCTCGATTTGGTACTTCCAACGGATACAAGGTTGTCCTCTTCGCCGACTTCCGCAGATCCCCGCATCAAATACCCGTCTCGCCTGAGCATCCTCCTCCATTCGAACGACATGGCCGAGCAAGCGCAGCCGCTGGATATTAAAACGCTGCACAACGTCCATGTCGTTGAGGAGCTCATACAGCTCACTGTTGTATCGGATGCGGAAATCTTCGCCAACTCGCACTGGACCGAATATCTTACGTAGGAGTTTTATCTCGAATGCTTTTAAGGCTGCTGCATCGTTGTTTAATAAGGTCCATGCCTCTGCGCCATAAAGAAGCACGGGTAGGATGAGGGTCTTGTAGAGAATCTGTTACTCAATTGCCTATTGAGACCATAATAGCACCTGTTGGCAAGAGTGATCCTACGCTTGATCTCCAGACTGACATCATTTTTGGTTGTAACGGTGAAGCCAAGATAAATGAATTCCTTGACGCCAAAAGTAAAATTATCGGCCGTAATCTGAGAAATCAGTACGCCGCACTTCTCTACTTGTCGATAGCATATACTTTGTTTTGCCTCATTTGTTGCCAGAAGACCCATCCTCGTACACTCCTTTTCAATAGCACTAAAGGCAGCAGTAACATCTTGCTTCGTACGCTTTATGATATCAATGTCGTCAGCGTACGCAAGCGACTGAACACTTTTATGAAAGATAGTGCCACTGCGATGCACTCCCGCCTTTCGCAAAACACTCTCCATGACGAAGTTGAAGAGGTCGTATGATAAGGGATCGCCTTGTCTGAAACCTCGCACGGTATCAAAAGGTTCGGAGAGGTTCATTCCTACCTTGACGGAGCTGGAGGAATTGCTCAACGTCATTCTGCATAGCCTTATCTGCTTCACTAAATTACTACCGTAGTAGCCAAATTCAGTTACTTCTGCAATAATGAAGTAGTCTTGTAAGTTAAGATTTTCATCTCACTTTTACTCTGGATAAGTTGCCGAAGTCTATCTGTGCTTCAAACCCCGGCTCAGACATCTCGAACAAAATTATTTCTTCTCACAAATCTTCTGTCAAAAACTCGCAACCGACATTAAACTGTAAGCCTCACCACTCATGGATAAAACTGTATTCCTGACTAAAGATCAGGGAGGTTAAGGAATTAATTTGTGCCTTTGGCGTAAAAGTATGCGAAAAACGCTTAACTTGAACTATATTCATAAGTCTTTCAGTTAAAACGAAAATTTTTCAAATTTTTCCACTGTTTAATACTCTTCTTACTTGTAAAGGATCACGATTATGATCAACATGAGCGTATCATTACCAACAGCATAAACGAAAATGTAAACTTTAGTTTACAACACTGTTGGATAGGAGCGATAAACGAAAATGTTGACAATACTAACATACTTTTTCGGAGATTTTTGGAGATTGTCATAAAACTTTTAAAATTGATGATAATGATTTTTAATTTAACGCATCAAGGATCAGATCATACAGACACAGCCTTTATCAGTTCAAGATACTGTTTACATACAACTTGTTGTTGTAGTTGCTTTTAACAAATATGAAAAAAGAATTTCTTTTTTTTTTTAAGTAAAAACAAGATAAGCTTAATTGTAAATACCAAAAAAAAATGCAAAAAAAAAAAACAGAAAAACTTTACTTGATTTGAAGATTGATTGACTGTTCAATGCTGGTTAGGGGTATGATTTAAAAGCGAGGAAGCATTTTAACAGAAATGAAACTTATCTGTTGATGGTGGTGTCTTTACCATACACATTTGATATGATTTATATCTGTAATAACATTTTTGGCGGTCTCTGCATGTGGGCGTGGCTGAGTGTGTTATTCACTCCATACAAACATGAGCCTACAAACTAACTTTCGCAACATAATAAAAGAAAATAAAACAAACAAGAGGGCGAAAGTTAAACGTGAATATTATTATGTTTGTTTGTTTGTTTATTTGTTTTCACTGTCTTAAGTATGCGTGGCACAGACACACTTGTTTAATGAACTGTTAAATACAGTCACCACCATAACATAACATACCGAATGCCAGGACCAAGCCAAATAAGTTGAACATCATTGCCAGCACTCGGTAGTAGGTAATATCAGTAGTAACTGCCCACTTAAAGGGCTTTAGCTTCTTCTGTTTAATTTTTTTTTATTTTTTTTTTGTACTTTTCCTGGCAAAAATTCAATGCACCATGAATATTATAAAGTGTATAATCAAGAAGCAGAAGAAGAAGAAGCAAGAAAAAAAACCAATATTGTGCGAAAACTACAAGATGCAAAACTTGACGCCACAAGTGGCTAAAACAACACTTGCCACTATTAACACTATAACAAGGTATGAAACTCGAAATAAAAAACAAAAACAAAAAACAAAATAAACCTTAACAAGAATAAACAGAAAAAAAAAAAATGTTGCCAGCAACAGTACCATTAACAATTTCTTGCAACAACAGGAGCAGAGCAGTAACAACCACATACAATATATAACATGGAACGAACAATGGCAATAAGTTGTTAATTTTTGTAGACAAAATATCCAAAACACCTCAGTCATAGACGGTTTATGGTATTGTTTGTAACATTTCCAGAAACATTATGTGAAGCACTCAGTTAGCATTGGAAAATTATTGTTTGTTTTAGAATAAGAAAAATTTTTTTGGTACTTTTTGAAATTGTATTAAAATTTTAGTACTTTTCAGAATAAACTAATATTTTTTAATTCCATTTTGTTTTGGAAATAAAATATAATAATGCGCAAAAACTTTAACGATATTTTTAGTACTTTTTGAATTTGATACTTTTTAAATTTGGTACTTTTTGAATTTGGTACTTTTCAAACTTTGTACTTTTCTGCAGACTGATTAAATCTATTTAATGAAATACAATAAAAGTACATTCTTTTTTAAATTGTTTTTAATTTTAGAAGTGAGTATTGTAAGTATCGAAGAAAGAAAGAAATATTGGGTACTATTTTTAAATTGTACTGCTTCTTAGTACTTTTTAAATTTTTATACCTTTCAACAATGTCGGTGATATAAGAGCATTTAAAAGCAAAATTATTAGAGTCTTTGTAAAGTGTTTTGGCTTACTATTATCAAAAAACTACTGAAAAATAGTACAAGTACTTTAGTAAAAAGTACTTTTTTTTAATATTTTCTAATATTAGTACTATTTTATAATTTCTTATATTACAAATTATCATAATGGGTATAAAAATGTGTGCTCTAAAGTAGACTAGTAAGGGTTGGTACTTCTGCTGGAATTGTGTTCCACACAGAAGTTGTACGGTTACAGAACAAATTTTCCCTTTAAGCGAAATGATGCGTAATATACGAGAAAGACAATTACTTTTGCATTTTTTTGGTGGTCATGGTGCTGTTAGAAGTTATTCTTTTTATTCCTGTGTTCTGTTTAAGGTTCAGTAGCCAAGTTATTTTAGGTGTGCTGGGGACCGATATTCTATGGCAGATGCAAATATAATAGAGTTTCCATCTCTGGTTGCCTAGGTGTAGTGCTCTGGTTGAAAATGTATACGTTGTTGTTGTTGTTGTTCTCTTTGGGACTAGTGATGCAATCCTTATCAGAATCAATAATTTTTTTGTACAATGTTAGGAAATGGAGAAGAGCTTTAAATATTCCATCAAGACAATATTGTTGGCTCTAGACCATATTGGGAAATTAACTTGAGGACGATTTTTTAACAGTTGAAAACGGCCATTTTGTAAATGCTTCATCTGTTAAATTTGTTATCATTTGTTCAATCCGTTCACCAGACATTAGACGGATAGGCATGGACCTTAGATAACGATTTTAGTTTCCTGAATGAGCTTTGAATTCATACGAAAGAGATCTAAGAGCATTCAATATATCTAGAAGAAGTCACTCTATGGTGTGCTGCTTGCGGTGGCTGCTTGCGGTGACATTGATCTACATTTCGTTCTGGACGACGTTAGCCAGAAGATCCCTGTCAACGGCTAACTGAATAGATCGATGATTAACCAATGCTTTTGATCTGAATTGAATGACATGTGGTTTCAGCAGGACGGCATTACGTGCTACATAGCTCATGATACACAGGCTAGCGATTTGAGGTAGCAATCAATGGAGCGATTTGAGAACATTATTATCTAACATGGAGGTAATGTAAACTGGCCACCAAGATCGTTCGATTTGACTGCTTTAGACGCTTATGAGAGGTTTTCTTAAGTCGTAGACGTAAGCGAATAAGCCACAAACCACAGCGGTCTTCAAAGCCAATAAAGCGCTTGTCATTGATCAAATTCAGCCTGAGTTATGCACAAGAATATTTGAACATTTCGGATGGTAAAGTGAAACGTGGCGGGCATTTGGACGATGTTATATTTCCTACATCGTAGCTTTAAATGGCATTTCAAATGAAATTTTTATATGCATATCCAACACATACTTTATTTTATTTCAATTTTAAAGTTAGTAAGCGCTTAAAGCAGGACCTCTTAAGAACTTACAAAACTTGATGCAATTACATTCTATTCTAACATTATTATGTTGCAAGTTAATGGATTTTAGCGATTCTTTTACTTTCTTTTTAATGGCAAGGCAGCGTGCCATTTGAATTCGTTATAAACTTTCCAAAGAGAAATTTGCTGAAGTTATTTGTTTTCTTGACAGTAACAGTGGGAATCTTATATTAAAGGTTGTTTAACGAAATAATGGAGATTGTTCTTCAAGTATTTGTATTTGTTTTATAACAAACCATCCACTTATGGATGAGGTATACATATCGCGTTAAACAACTACGAAAACAAATTTAATAATGTGAAGCAATTTTTTTTCCAGCCTTTACGGTTCTCTACCCAAAATACTCATATGGGAGCTTGTTGTTTAACAAACGAGGTGCAAAAGCAGCGCCACGTTAAGTCAGCCACCTTGGCTGCCACAGTGAAAATGGTTAATTTTAGGTTGTGATCAGTGGCCTTAAACAAACATATTCATAAATAATTTGCATTTATATATGTATGTATGTATGTATGTATGTATATATGTATATATGGATGTGTATATGCATACATTACGACAACTTCTTCTTTTCATTTCCTTCTTTACGTATTTCTAAAATTATAGAAATTTTCACTTTTTCTTCCACAATTTAGGCTGGTTTTTTTTTTTTTTTTTGTTGTCTGATTGCAAATGAAATAAAGCTGATGATGATGGTAATGGTAGAAACGAATTTCGGCCAAAATTAATGGATTCATTTTAAAAAAGTAACACGTTCTAATCTGATCTACTTGCTGCCTGTTACTATCGCTGATACCACCACAGCAGTTAAAGCCTGTCATTAGTGGTTTTTATGGTTAAAAAATGTTTTTAAATTTGCAAAGATTGGCTTCTTGTTATGGCCAGTGGTACTGGTGCTGGTGCTGGTGCTAGTGGTTAAACAAATTTTAAATTATTATTTTCAAATCTTTACGCATCCGCATTTTAGTAGTGTGGCATATACTTAAAATAAATCTATTTATACTCGTAGCACGCCATACTCTATAATAATCAGTTGATGGACGCTATGGATCTGTTCAGTTTTTCGGTTTGATGTGGCATACTTTCATTTGCTTATCCCCAGTTAAACAGATTTTTTTTGGTTTTTAATTATTGAAAATAAGCATTTTTGTTGTTTTGTTGTTGATAGTTAAATTATTAGTTGCACAAATAGAGTTGTTGTTGAAAGGTTTCTATTTATTTCCCATATGCAACAGAGTAAATACCCTGAAGGAATCATAATTAAAAAAGCAACAGATTTTTACGAACACCATCTAATGCTGAATAGTATTGCAGAATGAAAAAAAAGACTCAAATAAATTAAATAATCATGTGCTTCATTAAAACATAATAATGAAATGCATTATAAAAAAACCTTTTCTTTTTAATAATTATGTTAAGAAATAAGTTTTTTTTCTCAACCATCATACAGGTTACAGTGTAATTATGAATAATTAAAGTCTATATGGATTATAGTTCGATAGGAAAGGATTTATAGAAGCATTATGAATACATTTTAGAAGAAGAATTATTTTCAGTTTAATTTTCAAAATTTAGGAAAACAGCAGAAGTCAATACGTTAAGTTGTTTCTTAAATATTTGGCGTATAATATAGGGTGGGCCGACCGACTACCGTTTTAAATTTGAACCATCGGGTATTACGAATCTGATAATACTTTCTATTTTGTCACAAAATTCAGTATATGACCTCCACTGAACGTACTCGATTTACTCATGAGCAATATTGGGATTTATTGTTCCAACGAGAACCTGCACGATTTTGCAGAAAAAAGAAAATCTTTTTGGATGAAGCTCATTTTTTATCTCGGTGAGCACGTTAATAAGAAAAATTGCCGTATTTGGGGCTCAGAAAACCTACATGTGATCTTACAGGAGCGAATGCACCCATTACTAGTGACTGTTTGGTGCGACTTGTTGAGCGAATGCATTATTGGGCCATATTTCTTTGAAAATGCGGACGGCGCAACCATTACGGCGCAATTATCATGATAACCGATTTTTTTGTACCCGCTCGTCATGGTATTGAGGTGAACGATGTTTGGTTCCAACAGAATGTTGCAACTTGCCACATATCTCATTCCGCAATCGATTTATTGCATCAAACGTTTGATGATTGTTTAATTAGACGAAATGGGTATGTCAATTGGTCGCCAAAAAGCAGCGATTTGACACCGTTTGACTATTTTCTGTTGAGCGCCGTTAAAAACAAGTATTATGTCGACAAACCAGAGGCAATAGAGCATTTGAAGGTCAACATTCGTGATGCCATTGCCGAGCTACGATGCCATGCACTCAAATAAGTGCATGAAATTTGGTCCGATCGAATGAGGCAGCCATATAAGTAAAATAATATTCCTTTATAATAAAATAATAATAATAATACTGTTTGCGCTTCTATATTGTCTAGATAAGTAGCAACCATCTACGATTTTAGGCAAGGTTTTGATTTTTTTTGGCATTTATACATACATACATAAGTAATTGGCCATTACAACCCTTTAGTCAGGATTACAACCTAGCTTCTTACATCACTTATGTTGTGTGTGGGTGAGTTAAGTGCAAGAGTAGCAAGACTTACAGTTTCAAGTCCAACCACAGATTTTTAAGAAAACTTTTCATGGCAATTTTATTTTCTCTCAGAGTTTTCGCCCAAAATCTGCAGAGAGGAAGTCGCCGAAGAAATATTTTCTTTTCATATTTTGTTTTGTTGGAGATGTCTGACCTAAGGTTTGAACTGACTTGTCTCATGTCTAATAAGCCAATACACTACCTACTAGACTATAGCTACATACATGAAAATACGCTAATCCTTTCACATATTCTAGTTGTAATCCAATTCGAAATATTTGCGGTGCCATAAGATACTAAATCTAGTACCACTTCTCTCTCTGAACAGAATTGGCTCATGATATCATTCGCACTTAGGCCCCACAAAATGTCCATTGTCATGCGACAGTTTCTATTATCACCTAGTGCCGTGCGACTTAGATTGGCAACGTAAATGTTATTTTTTTAAGAAACAATTCCCACCTCAAATTAAATTATTTGTTGTCTCTCTGGTGTATACAATGAAAATAAATCGAACGATAAGTGCTAGATGGGGTTGAATAACTAATTCTCAACTTAAGGTCTCCTGCAAGGAACAATTTACGACAATAAAAATAAAATTAAATAATACACAGGCATATGTGTTGATGTTAAACTATTTTATGAAACAATTAAGATATTTAACAAAAGAGCTACCAATACTCTACGCGTAGTGTAAATAACTTAATTTAACGTTGTAGAGTAGATATTCAAAAACGAAACGAATGGCACACTATACAACCTAGACATCATTCATGCCTTATTTTTTTTACAATTTTATGACATAAAAAAATAAAGACACCGCCTAAAGACTTTTATGTTACAAATGTATTCCAAGTTTTTTTCATGTTTTCGTTCATTCCAGTTGTTCTGAATTTTCGACATGAAACTCTATTACAAAGGAATTTATTTCGCAAAAACAAATTTAAGGTTAAATGTTCAGGTTTGTAATCATGCATGCGATTTGGTTTTGTTTTTTGCTTAATTGTCGCATACAAATACAATAAATGCGAGCGGCTTTCATTAGTCATTTTAATAAAACAAAACAAAGCAAACAAAAAAAAAAAAAAAAGAAAAACTGGTGAAAAAAAAAAGATTACTTACAGGCGCCAATTGGTCCCTAGTGCGTAGGTAGGATTTATTAGCTTCTGTACAGTAAAGGAGTACAATATTTTGCGAGCCATAAAACAAATTAATATCATGAACTTGTTCTCTTTTGACTTGAGAGATGAGATGTAAATTGAAATCACGCAATTTATGCTGAAATCAATTAAGATTTTACCATGAAAAGTTTATTGCATTTGTATTTGTATTGCCATATATGTACGATATAAACCAGTTAGTTTGTCTCTGGGGTGTTTAATTCTGGGGTGTTAACATAAGCAAATAACAAATTTCTTTTCAATTAAGTTGTAGTTTTTTAGTTTCTGCGTTTCAGCTTGCATTAACTATTTAGTTCGGTTTGTGGGTTCATTTAGAATATGAGCGTACTTTACTTCTAACAAGACAAAAGACTTAAGCAACAAACTTGAAAACTGTATAGCAATAGTGAATGCGTATGGTGGTGGTATGGAAGGTAAGATCTTAACGAAATAAAATTGCCTTTTTTTCCTTAACAATATAAACAAATAAAAGAAAATGAAATACACGTTTTAAGAGAGCTTCAAGTTCTTTAAAAAAGAGTGTTAAGAGAGCTTCAAGTCCTTTAAGAAAGAACTTTTTCTCTACCAATGTTTGCGGGAGGAGCACTTTAGAAATGGAATTTCCAGTGGTAATTACATATTGGCTATTGGGTAGTCGCCATAGTTTTGTAGATAGTGTGGCGGCTTATTAGACCAGGTCAGACATCTCCCACAAGACGAAATAAAAAAAGATATTTCTTCGGCGACTGCCTCTTAGCAGATTTCTGCCAAAGACTCTGTGAGTAAATACAAATTGCCATGAAAAAAGTTTATCAAAAATGTGTTGTTCGGAGTGGAATTTAAACTGTAGTTCTGCCACTCATGTATAAAATTACAACATAAATTGTGTTAGAGGCTAGGTCGTACTCTTGACTGCAGGGTTGCAAAGACGAATGCATATTTAAGTATGCTCGTATTTGGAATAAAAATTACTCTTGAAATCAAAACTCTAGGCTTTTGACACATTATTTCGACCTAGTTTGTTACACCACCAATGTTGTGTATGTAAATTTTATCAATGAATGGCTGGACAATCAGTTTTAACGTCAGCTCGGAACGACATACAGATTTGAGTCAGTTTTCATTGCAAATTTATTTATTTTACTGCTGACAGGAAGTTGCCGAAAGAAGTATTAAATTTTATAGTTTGTTTTGTTCGAGATGTATGAGCTGAGGTTTAAACCACGGACTCTTGCCTAAGAAGGCAACACGCTTTCTTTTAGACTATGGTGACCATTGACCATGATTACTTGTTTTGAGTAGTTGTAACGCGTGTTAACAAGCACCTAAAAAGAACTGATAATTGGGAGCAGAGTTTGAAACTGTTATTGCATGGCGCAATAGTTTCAACATGGCTCCATCATTTTACATCAGAATAAAAACCAGCTCAATCGTTATATCCCTTACAATTGATATTCTTTCTTATTGCTCACACTTTCTTATTTTCATTTCATATTTCAAATTATATTTTCCAGCAAAACAATAAATAATCCAAAGAGAATATCACCATCATTATTAACTGTGACTTGTAAGGAATTAACAATTCCATCTTTCTCTCACTCGGGATTATGTTTATTTTTTGAAAAAATTATCAACCTTGTTGTTATATTTATTACTACAGCAGTTCTTTGGCCCTCGATTCATCATTCAAGGAAACATATTTAACAACAATTTATCATCGACAATATCGTTAGCATACATTGGCATTCAGGCATACATAATACAAAAGGAAATGCTTTTTACACTTCACATGTAAAGGAGATCACAAGTAAATCTTTGGCATTATTTTCGCCTGTCAGCACGTGTGATTAAAACTTATTAAACGAATGACTCCCTACTGTTTCGAAGCGATGAACAGCGGAAAAAAGAATTATTAAATCCCATAAAACAAGGAAATTAAAATTTTTTTTTTGTGTTTACTGAACCTTAAGCCTTAAGAAACTAAGAAACCTTAGTGAAGTAGCTAAACTCCCACTGTAATAATAAAAATTGCCCAGGCAGTCAGTAGTCCAAACAATTTACAACGTTAACTTGGTCGCAAATGTTTAAAAAGTTAAAGCGAAATGTAAAGGTGTACGTACCATGGAAAAAGAGAAAAAAAGCTTTTTTTTTGGTGTCCATACATACGAAATGTATTAAAACAACAGCGGGTGTGCTTTATAATTATACTTTAGAAGGCGAAGAAGGGAGTACTTATTCACGTTGTTGTATCACCAGGTCTTTAAGCCATCTCAGTTGTACTATTTACCGCTGTTCTTATTAATGATAATTATGGCATTAAGGATTGCAACTGTTGCTACTATAGCCCATCGTTGCTGTTGATCCTGTTTCATTCTGTGAATTGTAGGAGATTATTGTTTGCATTTATTATTAACCATCAGCATTGTTGTTGTTTGCATTTGTTATTTTTTATTTTTTATTTTTCTCTGTTTCAGTGATTATGATTTTATTTATGTGGTTATAAAATAATGATCCATGTTCGCTTCTTTTTTTTTTTTTATTAATTAATTTATATTTAATGAACTAAACAACTAACTGCCCTCCTGTCTGTTTGTTTGCCTGTATGCACATGTATGCATATGTATGCATATGTATGCATATGTATGTATATAATAAAAAAATGTTTCGTATTCATAAAGTTATTACCACATTAATCTCAAAGGATAATGGTACGTATTAATTTAGTTAAAACATCACTTTAACATAATATTTCCTTTTAGATTAGCCGCGCATTAACATAATTAAGCTGCCTGCCCTAAACTCTATAATATTTAAAAGGCATTAAAATTTAATTTTTTTTAAATAATTAAACAGACGTTGTTAACGAAAAAAAAATGCAATCAACAGCAAAAATTCATTCAAAATTTTGAAATGAAAAGCTTTTTAAAGCCTTTTACAAGCAAAAGACTTAAGTTCCACAACAGTTTCTTTCGATTGTGGAAGCCGGAACCAGAAAACTTGCTTTAGAAAATTATACTGTCTTAGGTGAGAGACATTATCCTCCAACAAACCAACCATTGAGCATAAAATATATCGTATTTGGGATAAATAAAATACAATCCTGCAACATGCATAATTGGTTATAAAAACTCATTAGTCAGGATAATGAACTCGCTTCTCCCACCACTGAGAGGGACCTTTAGTTTAAATTCCATTCCGAACAACAGATTCTTTGAAAACCTTTTTCATGACAATTTTTATTTACTCTCAGAATTTTACCAGTAATCTGTTGAGAGGCAATCGCCAATGAAAACCATTTCATATTTAGTTTTGTTGCCGATATCTGACCGGGGGCTTGAACCAAGGCCTCATGTCTAATAAGTCAACACAATACCTAGTAGACTACGGCAACTTCTAAGGTTAGTAAATGATAATGAGCCTTAGGATAAGCCCTTCAAGACCACAACAGTAACATTTACAAGAAAGAAACAAGTTCCTAACTTGAAGCATATTCCCCTCCCGTGTAAGAAAATGTAGTTACAATATCTGAGAATAACAAGGCATTAATAAGTTTACATGAATCTCTCATATTATGTAGCATCTCAGTAAAGGTCAAACATGCCATAATGTTGTGGAGAAGATTTACATGGAAACGTTGGGCTTATAATTGAGAAATTATGCATTGTGTAACCTTCTGGTCAGACCAATTGTGACCTACGGGGTCATTGTTAGAGCAGGTAGGACAAATTCGAAAACAGTTCAAATGAAGTTGGACGGGATACACAGACGAGCAGTTGTTAGTATAACAGACAGAATAAAAATTTGTATCCCAGTAGCTTTGGAACATCTTTTGAATTGAATTCATGCGATGATCAGATCTTTATGTTTAAAATAAGGGCAGATAAGTTTAACAAATTCATAAAGGGATAGCAATTCAATGAAACCAGTGGCTTAGCTGTCACCTAGACAGAACTAGTGGACTCTATGAGTATAATTTTGTAATAAAAGTGAATGAAACAACCTAGAAGCTACATACTCTTTGAATAAAATGATTAGTTATTGGTATACACATGGTTTATGAACAGATCTAGAAACAGAAGTAGGCAGTTTTGGTCCAAGAATGAAATATCCTGAACCAAAGAGAAACTTCCGGGTATTTTAGAAGCGGAATTCAATTTGGATCGAAAACACAGAAAATGTTGGGTAGCAATACTATTTAATAGTTAGGCCAGCATTCAACTACTAGACTTCTATGAGATTAAATAATAGATAGAATGGAACTGTCTCATGAAACTGGTGGCAAAAATAATGTTACTATCTGTTGGGCCCTCGTGATGTGGGAATTCGATGCAGTGAACAATTAGAGGAGTTTAAACGATACTTGCGGCTTCAGCAACTTTTTGTAGACTAATGACAGATATTTGGAAAGGCATACTCAACAAAACCGAAGATAAAGAGAGGTAAAGACTTTTCGCAGAACAAATGGGCTTGAGACAATTAAAACTATAGAAACAGATTTGAGTTATGCATAACAAATAACGTAAATAATCCTACAAATAACTTGAGATTTTTAACCCATCTTCTGACAGTGCGCTGTAAACTCAAAGTACACTTGTCCAGAATGAAGATGGCGTCTAAACAATTATGCATATTTTGTGATGACGGGAACACAACACATTCTTGGAAACTGTGAGGCACACTAATGCATTCAGGTGGAAACACGTATCAGTTACTGGGCAAGGACGTATAGTTGTCGGCAGGGAGCAGCATCCTGAAGTAGTACATCCTGAAAAAGTACATCAATCTCTACAGTCATTACAGCATTTGTATACGTGACTTTTTTAAGTTCGTAAAGCTAAAGAACTTAAGGTTATATTACATATTGTACTCGTCTATATCTGAGAAGAAATACGTGGAATGGCACAGAATACAGAAGTTATTGCCGGGTAGCTTATATACAAATTTCGACGGATTGGAAATAGAAAAAAATTTTGAAAGACTTTAAAAGCGCATTTCAAAATTCGTGCTTTTCATCAAAGAATCTTAGAATTTTTCCAAGGAATAAAATAAATACTCGTATTAAGGTTATCATTGAAACTGTTCAGTAACATTTAATCTTAATTCTAGGGTGGTCTCTAAACTATCGAAACTATCGAAAACTATTCTACTTATCGAAACTATTCTACTTATTCATAGATACATAAATAAATGCCACCCTTTAGTATAGCAATACAGCGGCAATGGGGATGAACAACAAATTTTATAACCTTGAGTTTTAAATCGAAGAAAAAAAAAAATACTGAATTGAGTTGTTAAATTGATAACACTTTTCAAAGGACAGCAAAAGCATAACAAGTGCAAAGGTGTAATCAGTGAATACGCAATAAATGATAAAAAAATGTTTCTTACCACAGTTGTAGTGGTAAAGTGTATGAAAACATTTGTGTGCTTCGAATTTGTGCACAGGACAGGTAACACAAGTGCATGCAATACAGAATGTGGGCATTTATGTGTTCATTCATCTTTTAATACAATTTCATGGCATCATTTATCTCGGTCTGTCTGTCTGTCTGTCTGTTTTGTCTGTTTTGTCTTTTTCTCTAATGTCGGCAATAACATGCATGCCAGTGGCGTTAACCTAAGAAAACTGTCATTACAGTTCATTGATAATAATTTTCGTTTTATTTTTTGGAGGTAAAGGTTTGTTTTTTTTTGTAGTAAAAGGAAGAGAGAAAAAAAAACGAGAGAAAGAAAAGGTTATTATTATCGGAAATTACCACAAATATGATAGTAATGTCAAGCAAACGTAATTTAAAATTTGGCCAAAAACAACTATAAAACCAAAGTTAATGTGGCTTAAACATCTTTATGGTTTAATTAAAAGGATATTCATGTAAATAATTATCACTTTTAAGATAGTTTTCTGTTTGTCTTACCTTTTTTTTCTGTTGAAATCCTTTCCAAAAACCGAAATGCATTGATGTTTGAAGCCTAATCTAGTCGTAAAAATAATTAATTCGTTACTCTTGTCCTCTTGTCCTCTTGTGCTACGCAATCTTAAAGAGTTTGTGTATTTTGATACTCTGCAAAGATGGCGTGTCGATACATTTGTGATTTCTTTTTTTAACCAAACCACACAAAATATGAAATGCAAAATTTCTTTTCTTTAAAAAAGTTTATTTAACTTATAATGCTTACTGTTTCATATGAAATTAATTTTTTTTTTGCCCTACAATTTGGCATTGTTTTTGGTCATTGTAAATTGAATACAAGTTTAAATTCTTAACCTTGTCTTGTGGCAATTGTCCTTGAGAAATATGTCCTTTAATGTGCCTTTTAAATAACCCTTCGTAAACAAAAACTATGTTTTTTTGTGCAGCCATTTAAAAAGGTAAGTTTTTGTTTACCCGTAAGCATCATTACAAGCCCAAGATTGCAGGCAAATAACGACTTTTGAAGGCTTTATAACACAGTTTGTAAATGACTGACTGTCATTTACTTTTAAAAGATTCTTTCATGTAAATATTACATACAAACAAACAACAACCCTTCAGTCAGTATTACAACCTATCTCCGCACACTACTTATGTTGTGTGTGCTAATTTTATACATGAGAGGTGGGACCTACATTTTAAAGTTAACTCCGAATGACTGAATTTTGAGAAACTTTTCATGGCAATTTTATTTTCGCTCAGAATTCTTGCTAGAAATCTGTTGAAAGGACTAAATTTTTTTCATATTTCGTTTTGGAGGAGTTGTCTGATCTGCGGTTCGAGCCGTGGTTTCATATCGAATAAGCGAACATGCTACTTACTAGACTACGATGACTTCAAAAATATTTTTCAACACTTCAACAGAAGCTTAGATCATCAGTGGAAGCTCATAGGTTGCTTTCAGGTCTGAGTTATTGATTAGTTTGAACCTGTAACCGATAGGCATCTACAAAGCAATACATTATTTGCTTGTCAAACTCACCTAACAATGGATTTATAGTATAGCGCGCTGTGAGACATGTTACAACATGCCCACCAAGCCGAACTCTTTCCTTACAGGCTAATAGTCTGCTGTCATCGCACATTATCTGGCTTTATTAACTGTAATGCTGCAATTTTTCTTATTCTTGAAGAAGTGGCGGCCAATAAATCTGCTGAATCACAAATAGCACTAAATCCTGTGGAATGGATGTATTGGCGGCTCTTGAACTATCTCCCCCTGCTCTTTATATCAAATCGAGAGCCAATTGAGAGCCATTGAACTACAAAGCAATTTAGACGCTGGAGCTAACCTTTCAATGCGAAAACTGACATTAATTGGAAAAAATTTACTTTGAAGAACCAAATGTAGTCACCGAAATCCAGTAGGTAGTGTATTGGCTTAGTAGACGAGAGCCAGTTATTCATACAACAGCTCAAGCATCTCACACCAAACGAAATCTGAAAAATATACTTCGTCTCGTAACTTCCTTCTCGAAAAAATCTGAGAGAAAATAAAATTGTCCTTCGGAGTCGATTCTAAACTGCAGAAACTGTGATAAGATTATACACACGACATGGGTGGTGTGAGAAGGTAGGTTGTAATCCTGACTAATCGGTTGTAGGATCCAAAAATTATTAACTTGAATCAGTATATATGACGACAAACACAACAATCAATTTAACTGCCACATAGTTCCTCCACAAAGGGTATCCACTTTAAAACAAAACAAGAAATACCAGACAAAGACACAAAAAAATGCATTGTAAAGTTACATTTTTATAGCCAAAGGCAATATAATGAAATTGAAAGTTTGAAATTGAGACAAGAACGAAAGCAAAAAAAAAAAAATTTAACAGTGAGAGTCATTTGGGGGAATCCTGTTTTTTGATTAAAAAAAAAAACGCTCATAATTATACATTCCCTCTCTGTGACGATTTTTTCTTGTTTTTAGATTATTCTGCCAGTGGCTGGCTGCTTGCATCGTATTCGCCTTGGCAATGGATGGATGACAAATGATTAACAAAAGTCTTGGCAACAGGTGTGAAAATTTTAAAAGAAAAACAATCAACGCAGACAGTTGACACTTGCCACAAATACGCACATGGGTTATGCGTAATTTTTGTTTTCGTTTTTGTTGTTTTTTTTTTCCTTTTTTTTTTTTTGGTCACACTTTTAGTGCAAAATTTAAAAATCTTTGTAATACGAGCATAATTTCTGGCTTACTTTTTTTTTGTAGGGTAAGAGTGTAAGTGTTTTTTGGGGGCACAATTTATGGCAGAAGATGAAATTCTTGTTTTTATTTAACCTTTATTCGCATAACTTGTCATTTACTTTATTTAATTATCCAATCCATGCAAAAAATAAAAAAAATAAGAAAAGAAAAGATGAAAAAAGACCCCAGTAATGATAATATTATACACTGTGAATGACAATAACAACAACAACAACTATGATAATATAACATGCAACAACTATGCCATGGTGTGCAACATTTTGTTGACGTTATTGTCATTTTAAAATGCAACTCTAAACATTCCTTCCTACACTGAAACATAAACACGAAATGAAAATTAAATTTGTTTTTGACTTTGTATTTAATTAAGGGCAGGCTTTATATGATTTCTACAATTAATTGCTGTCACTAATACCTGAAAAAGATTGCCCCTATGGATCTTCGGTGATGGTATGTATATCGATCATCATTATTATCATTGTCAGTCAGGCTACTTGATTATGCCTTCGAGGTGGATGTATCTACTTCGTAAAAAGCGTGGGAGAGATAATGTGCTATCCTTCATAACATTCACATTAAAGTCACATAGAACAGGATTTTCCAGGGTAGAATAAATTTCGGATACTAAAAGTTACTGGGCTCTCGATATTAAGTAGGCACATAGTTAATTTCGTTTTTCCAGGTAAGGAAAAAAATTAAAAAATTGATAAAATTTGTTAAATTCGCAGTCGCATCAAAAAGCACAGCTTATTTGGATGCAGTTGTAACATCAATGTTACCTATTACATCACACAATTATAACTCATGGTTGGCATTTGTCATTTATGCCTACAGTTGACATGTGAGGGGGAGGCTAGAGGGGTTCTATCAATGGTTTTTTATTCTTAAGCTTCCAAGCACTGGACGATAACTGAGACGATAATCCGAAGACTTTTCTTCTACTATCGTCGTTATATCTGTTGCATGAGTCGTTGTGAGGTGTTCGTAGCCCTAAGACCAGCGCCCCGTTATAACTGCTATGAGGTTCTTAAGATGGCTTTGTTAGTTTGTTCTGCATTTCATTTGGGGCCAGATTTTTCTAGTCCCTTTACAATTAAATTCATTATTATGTACGCATTCATTGTACATAACTTCTATGTTCCTTTATTGGCATTTTCTGACAATCTTAAATGTGTTGCACACCCTTACTGGTGGTAAATATGTAGCGTTTACAGTCATAATTTTATTCTGCATCGTTCTAAAGAAGTGAGGTATTGCAAGGAAAAAATCAATATATCAGCTGTTCTGAAAAGAATCCACATCCTATACTCAAATGAACACTTGGATTACATTCTCTGGGAGATGTAAACCATTATCAAAGGAAGATTTACCCGCTATATACGTTGTATAGTCAAACCAAATCAACTGCACTCAAGATAGAGTGAGGCCTATCCCTTTGAAGCTATGTGTAGCAAATTCATGGATTTTCTATCTCCTTATGAACAGCACTAACTGTGTCTTGTTTACGTTAACAAAAATTGTCTAAAATCGTCATTTTGAAGACATTTGAGACGATAGAAGCAGATCTGATATGCATGTATCACAGCAATTCTAACAAAAGCGGCATATAAAATTGAAATGAAAAAAATGCAAAATTTTTTTGCAGTTCAAAGTCGAAATTAAACACAAGGTATCGCCATTCATGGATAAAATTAACACACAACACCGGTGGTGTGAAAAGCTAGTCCTGATTAGAGGGTTGTAATAACCAATTAAGTAAGTAAGTACACAAACCAATAGATATACGTAAACATTTCCATATAGTCAGCAGATAAAGCTCAACAAATTGAGAACAACCACAAATTGATACTTGGGTGTCACAGCAATATTCTCTTCGGTACATACATTCTAGCATCGAAAAGATGGAAAGGAATAATAAATGCACCAACTTTATGATTATGTTCGTCGTAATATGAACAAAGAAGATCTCGCAGTAGTCTAGAAGGTAATGTGTTGGTTTATTAGACATGAGGCCACGGTTCAAATCAGAGATCACATATCCTGATCCAGGCGAAATATGAAAAATATTTTTTCGGCTTCAGTAAATTTCTCACACGAACTCTGAAAGTAAATACAATCGCTATGAATTTTCTTTAAAAATCTGTCGTTCGGAGTCGGAGTAGGTCCCGCCACATATCTTGAGTGAAGGGTTGTAACGAATAATTATGTATGTAATGTGGACAAAGTACTCTATGAACTTAGCGAACAGATTTATTTAATTTTTTTTTGTGTCACAAATTTCCACAATTTGAAAGCATAATGCGAGCTTTAAATCATTCATAATGACTTGCCAAGCCTTTCAGAATAGAATTATCAAAAAAGGGTGACATTCTCATCTGTCAAATCATACTTATTGATATTCACAGTTCTAAGGCAGCTAAAAAGCAAACCCCATAGCTATTCAAATAATGGATGATCTCTGGTCATAGCTAGTGGCTAGTGTACACGACTTTATTGTCCTTTAATAAGAAGGTAACTTAAAAATCTTACACGTTTTCAGAGTGTATAGATTATTAAATTCATATTTAAACAATAATTATTTATTACAATGTCATGCGTAATAGTATGATTTTCATTATATTTCTTCTCCTATACTGTTATGTTGTTGTTGTTGTTGTTTATTTTTTTTCTTTGTTTCTGGTATTTATAATAACCTGATGTCCTATATGTCCTATACCATGATTATAATTATGTTTTT
>QOCX01000686.1:0-96866 GCA_005959815.1 Sarcophaga bullata | reverse complement strand
ATGCTTAGGAGTTAAAACGTGGTATTTATATTAACTGCTAGAAATTTCACTATTAGAATGATACCGAAACCAGGTAAGGGTCATACCTAGATTGATTCATAACAAACAATACGTATTCTACAAATTTTGTAGAAAATTTCCGATAAATTATTACCATCGGAGTTTATACTTTTATTAAACGCAAATGACTCTATCTATCCCAAACCACCAATGTGAATTTCGAAAAGATCACTGCATATGTACATGAGCTATTAAAATGACAAAAAAATGTGTGATTGAATGATATTTTCTTAACTCGATTCCATCAAAACAATGCCATTGGTCCTCAGGGTAGTATTTTGGAGCCCGACCTATATTTTATTTACGCTTCTCACATGCCAACAAGCATATGAACTTATATTTCCTTTCGATGATATTGTTTATTGTAAGTGAAATTAAAAACTCCGGAATATACAATAGGTTATATTGGACTTTACCATCTTGCCATCGTTTTCGAAAACATTCAACTTACATTTATCACTCCAAACCAAAATTTCCAAATATCAGGATTCTTATTAATTCAGAAAGTCGAACAGTTTAGCTTTACTCTTACTATGGGATTGTAAACGTCATGGGTCTTCTTGCGGTCCATGCTGATATTTTAACACTGTGTTCTGACTCCATTTTTGATCTCAGTATTTGAGAAAACCGTAATATTTACACTCAGAAAATAATATTTCATCATTAACTTAATTGCCATTTTTACTCTTTTACAATGCAAAAGCCCCTCATAGATCGAACATTTTGATAAAGGCACGACTGAAGCATTACCTAATAGGTGATTGTTGTAAGAACTATTTTTGTAGTTTCCAAAATTTACAGGATTTACCGGTATGTTAATTTTTTAAATCATTTGGCTCTCTAGCATCCTGATCTTTCAAACTAAATTCTAGAACGGTTCTAGAATTTACTGGAATCACACTAAACTTTCACATTTCGAATACGAACCGTTCATCATAAAGTACCACGCTTAATCGTAAAGAACCTAAGGATTGTAGCCCCAATCCTTTATGGGATTGGGTCTACAAATGATGCTGAAATTACTTAGAAAATATCAATCAAAAAAATTATATTGCCTACCATCATTCTCGAAATACTACAAACTTGACTCTTCAGATATTTAGACTGCTATTTAAGTTGCAAATGAACAGCATACTCGTTATTGGAATGATTCTGTAGGATGTCTTTAAATATTACTTTAATCATTTTGAATCTATTTTTTATAATGGGCCAACCTCGGGAGATATAAAACAATTTCTCATCATTACGGATGACAGTTAGTGCTTGATAGTGTGTTTTGTGTATTTCATCTGTTGAATGGTAGGTGCATATAAGGCACTTTCGAATATAAAATTTATTTCATTGACGATAATACGTACAGAGGATGTGAACTGTTGCTCTAAAAAGTCTTTTATCTTTGAGTGAATAAAAACGAACTACACATAAGTAAGTGAATAAGACCAATAGACGACAACATCAATTCTTAAATCATGTGGTAAACAGCCTTGTCTTGCTGAAATATCCACGTTAAGCATTTAAATCTACAGTTTCTTTACTGCATTTACACTTCTTTTAAGTAATAAATTTAATAAACTTATGATCTATTGCTGAAAAAAACAAAATTTAAATTCAAAAAATTTAAATTTCGACATTGTTTACATCAGTTATGATAATAGATTTCGTTCCTTAAAGGTTCTTGCAAAAATATTATAAGCCACGTTTATAAACCGCTACAAGAAGGAGGCAACCATGTTTCAATGTCAGTCTTTTGTAAAAGGAAAAACTATATTACGAAACAGAGATATAAACGAAGTAAGTATTAATTAATTATAAAAACAACATCTTTTTAATATCGTATTTCATGTAGAACGTATTCGCAACTATATGGTACACTGAAAAAAAAAATTGAAATTTTTTTTGTTATATCCTTTCGAAGGAAGGAAGATATTCCGCGTCTGGGTCGTCCTGGTAGATACTTAACCCATTGATAGAATTTTCATACAATAAATAGATTTATCTGATAGCTTTATAAGTATTAAGGACAAAGCTAACGGTATATTCAAATTTTTTACCTCATTTTTGTTGTTTTCAATAATACTCTGTGCATGTAATATGTACTTAGTTAGTAAGGATACTTAATAATCTATTGACGTAAATGAATAACTAAATAAATAAACATGACATTCTTTTTGACCTTCAATAACCCTAACTGTTGAATTGACTTGTTTTAGCGGAGACACGATAAATAAATACATTATCAACATTGAAAGTATAATTATCGACAGCATATACCCTCATTGACTGTTGGACCCATAGTGGGAGACTCCCCTGCGATTGCACTAAAGGTAACAGTATCATCTACCTTGTCGCAATAAATTGGGCACATTTGTGGAAAATAGTGCCATTACGGTGCACTCTCGGCTGTCGCGAAACACTATCCATGACGAAGTTGAAGTGGTCGGATGATAAAGGATCACCACGCCATCATCGTCGACTGGGTTCTGTACATCTCATCTCTGGAGGTAGAATTTGTTTCATCTTCGTAACCTCAGCACATCTTGTGAGTTTCTAACTAAGTTCCATTTTTCATTCTTGAAGGAGATGCTTCGTGCTTGCTTAACCCTTTGATAGAGCGTCATTCCTATACCTGTACAACTCGATATACTTACGTTTTCTCTGTTTTTTTTTTTTTGGCAAAGATGCAATCAAAGGATTGATCTACAGACCGGATATTTATTTTTGGTGGTAACGGACTGCTTATATGCTAAGGTTACAAGGATGGATAGAATGATTTCTTGTTGGATATGTTTTTGTATACTGCACTAAAAGCACATGAAATTGATGCACTTTTGCAGCTGGCAAAGCCTTTGCACTGAACTTGTTCTGTATTTAAAAATATTAACATAGATTTTTATAAAGTTGTCTCCTTGCGCAATTCATCTGTGTCTATGGTTAGTAATGTAATCCAACACTATGTCGGATGATACGGACCATTTTATTAAACCTAAATTGGGACCTAAAATGGATATTTGGACACAAAAGTTTCAAAAAGTTTTCTCTACCCAGGTCAATTTCTTCATTTAAAATTTGGATTACTGGTGACTCTTACAATGTTACTGTTAATCTAAACTTTTGGCCTGAGGACATATGTAAGCGTGAGTATACATTTTGAAAAAAAAGCTAGAAATAATTATGCATGAGATATGAATATTGCTCGTTTGCCAACAGGATATGTGGCTACTTTGAAAACTAATAACCTATAATAATTGTTTTAACAGTACTTAATTATCTGACCTCTGAATTAATAGTTTTGACCTTACATAATTATTATCTTTAAGGAAACCGGGCTTACTGATGACGTTTTTAATGCAGAAATCCTTCGTCAGTTGGTCACAGCAATCGATGATGGCTTCCTAAATTTGGTCCTACCAACGTATAAAAAGTAGTTCTCGCGGCTGAGACTACGCAGCCACTAGACGTTAATGCGCTACACAATGTCCATATCGATGAGGAGCTCATACAGCTCATTATTAGTTCCAATCACTAAATTTTCGCTAACTGGCACTAAACCGAAGATCTTACGTAGGACTTTTCTCTCAAATCCTCTCTAGGCTACTGCATCAGTAGTTAATAGTGTCCATTCCTCTGAGCTGTAAAGATGCACGGAAGAATGAGCGACTTGTAAAGTATAAAATTTGTCGTACGAGAGAGGCCTCTGCTACTCAAATGCCTATTGAGACCGTAATATCACTAATTGGCTCCAACTGTAATGGTTTGAGTATTTGCTAGAGTTTTTTGTACTACATATCTACTTAATCGATATCCCAGCACAAAATTTTTTTTTCATTGCTTTATTACATCAAAACTAACGGATAATTTCAATTCATTGTGTCTATCGAATATTATAATTTTTTTTTGCAAAATAGAAGTATGTTTGAGATAGAAATACATCTTAGCTTTTGTTTTAAACTAAAATTTTATCAATTTGCATTTAATATATTTTATAATTGAATGTTTTGTGATGGATGGTGGTGGTTTGCCACTGGGCACTTAGATGTGCTTTTTGTTTTTTCCAAAAAAATAAATTTTCCCGAAGAACTGCAGAAAATTGGTATTGGAATTACTGGAACGTTACGCGAAAACCGTATTTCTACAGATATGGACTTTGTAAATAAATTTGACTTTGCAAAATAACTCAGAGGATCATTTGATATCTCTTGCACAGAAAATCTTCTAGCAGTAGGATGGATGGATAACGCTATTATAACTATCCTAACAAATTGTGTTCCCCTAGAACCAGTTGGAGTTGTATCAAGATATTCTTGCCAACAAAAAAATCAAATCAGTGTACAAATTCCATTTCCCGTCACCAATTATAATAAATATATGGATGGTGCTGATTTATCTGATTTACTTCAAACTACCGCACCACAATATAATCAAAAAAAAAAATTGTGGTGGGCGTTTTTTGCATGGGCAATTGATATATGCTGCGTTCAAGGTTGATTGCTGTTTCGAATGTTGGGCCATAATATAATCTACTTAATTTAGAAGATAATATGCAATTTTTATTTTAAGATAATGTGGAGTACCAATATTTAAATGAAGTAGACTATCTCGTACTCAAAACGATGCAATAAATAGACTCCATTTTGATAGAAAGGATCACATTATTATAAGAGGTGAATCAAAATACCAATCATGCAACAAGATTTGTCCTTCATTTATGTGCAAAAAATACAAAATTTTTCTTCATGCTAGTTATTGTTTTCACAAATTTCATACAAATAAATAGGAATTTATGTTTAGTTTATTATAATTTAGTGTAGGTATCTACCCAGTGGCAACTTAAGTTGCCAGACTAAAACTCCCCCTTACCCCCATTTGTTCGAAAAATCACTGAACAAAGAGTATTTCTTAGACCATAAGCAATACGTGTTTAAAATCTGTTGCTAAAACACAAAAAAAAATAATAATTCGGGCATTAATTGGTTAATAAAGCATTTAGTCACTAATACAATTGACAACATTGTATCAGTGTTGTAAAAGAAAGTTTTTTTTATATTTAATATATTCACATATGCCCGATTTAATTACATTGTGTTTTCGTCAACTGTGCTGCAAAATTGTGTTCGTACTATCTGCCTAAATAGCCGGAAATTGGTTTTATTTAATTTTTCCAATAAGAAGGAGATATGTTCTCTTTACTTCCTATCATGTTTTACAACAATGTAACTTTTTATCATCACCACTCTGGAATTAATTGCAAGAGAGATCCAAAGACTTGATCTACAGCACCGGATATTGATATTTTTGGTGGTAACGGCGGAGACCCGATAATAAATACATTGTATACAATTGAAAGTATAATTATCGACAGGCCATATAGCCCTCATTACTGTTGGGACCATAGTGGAGACTCCCCTGCGATTGCAACTAAAGGAACGTATCCCATCACCTTGTCGCAATAAATTGGCACATTTGTGGAAAAATAGTGGCCATTACGCGTGCATCTCGGCCTGTCGCGAACACTATCCATGACGAAGTTGAAGTGGTCGGATGATAAAGGATCACCACGCCATCATCGTCGACTGGGTTCTGTACATCTCATCTCTGGGGTAGAAATGTTGTTTCTATCTTCGTAACGCTCCAGGCACATCTTGTGGTTTCTAACTAGTTCCATTTTTCATATCTTGCAGGGAATGCTTCGTGCTTGCTACACCTTTGATAGAGCGTCATTCTATACCTGTACAAGCTCGATATACTACGTTTTCCTGTTTTTTTATTTTTTTTTTTTTTGTTATTATCCTGTTCGAAGGAAGGAACGTATTCCGCGTCTCTGGGTCGTCCTGGTAGATACTCTAACCATTGATACAGAATTTTCAAGTACAATAACATAGATTTATCTGATAAGCTTTATAAGTATGTTAAGGACAAAGCTAACGGTATGATTTCAAAATTTTTTAGCCTCAATTATTTTTGTTTGTTTGCATAAACTCTGTGCATGTAATATGTAGCTTAAGTTAGTAAGGAATACTTAATAAATATAATTACGTAAGGTATTGTGAATACACTAAATAAATAAACATGAATCTTTTTGGACCCTTCAAGTACTAACTGTTGAATTGACTTGCTTTTAGCTACCGTTTCTTTAACTGCATTTACCTTCTTGTTAAGTAATAAATTTAATAAACTTATGATCTATTGCTGAAAAAACAAAATTAAATTCAACAAAAATTTAAATTTCGAACAACTTGTTTAATCAGTTATGATAAATAGATTTCGTTCCTTAAAGGTTTCTTGCAAAATATTAAAGCCGACGTTTATAAACCGCTAGCAAGAGGAGGAACCATGCTTTTGCAATGCAGATCCTTTTGTAAAAGGAAAAATATATTTACGAAACAGAGATATAAACGAAGTAAGTATTAATTATTATAAAAACAACATCTTTTAATATCGATTTCATGGTAGAACGTATTCGCAACTATGAATGGGTACACTGCAAAAAAAAATGAAAGCATTAAGCGCACTTTCGAATATAAATTATTTCATTGACCGATAATTACGTACTAGAGGATGGTGAAATGTTGGCTCTAAAAGTCTTTTATCTTTGAGTGAATAAAAACGAATACACATAAGTAAGTGATAAGACTCAATAGACACGACAAACATCAATTCTTAATCATGTGGTACAACAGCCTTGCTTGCTGAAATATCCACGTTAATTGCAAATGAACACAGCATACTACGTTATTGGAATGATTCTGTAGGATGTCTTTAAATATTACTTTAATCATTTGCAATCTATTTTATTAAATGGACCACCTCCGGGGATATAGAAACAATTTCTCATCATTTACGGAGAGCAGTTTAGTGCTTGATAGTGTTTTGTGTATTTCATCTGTTGAATGGTAGGTGCTATAAGTCTTGCCATCGTTTTCGAAAACATTCACTTACATTATATCCACTCCAACCAAAATTTCCAAATATCAGGATTCTTATTAATTCAGCAAAGTTCGAACAGTTTCAGCTTTACTCTTACCTATGGATTGTAAACGTCATGGGTCTTCTTGCGGTCCTAATGCTATATTTTAACAGCTGTGTTCTGACTCATTTTGTCTCAGTATTTGGAAAACCGTAATATTTACACTCAGAAAATAATATTTTCAATCATTAACCTTAATTCCATTTTTACTCTTTTACAATGCAAAGCCCTCATAGATCGACATTTTGATAAAGGCACGACTGAAGCATTACCTAATAGGTGATTTGTTGTAAGAACTATTTTTGTAGTTCCAAAATTTACCAGGAATTATACCGTATGTTAATTTTTTAAATCATTTGGCTCTCTACGCTCCTGTCTTTCAAACTTAAATTCGAAATAGAACAAAAGACGTTCTAGAATGTTACTGGAATCACACTAAACTTTTCCATTTCGAATACGACCGTTCATCATAAAGTACCACGCTTCAATCGTAAAAAACTAAAGGATTGTAGCCCGCAACCTTTATGGATTGGTCTACAAATGAATGCTGAAATTACTTGAAAATATCAATCAAAAAAATATATATTGGCGTACATCATTCCGAAATACTAAAAACTTGACTCTTCAGATATTTAGACTGCATTTAGATTAAGTGAAATAAACTCCACGGAATATACAATAAGGTTTATTACTGGACTTACCATGCGTTAGGAGTTAAACGATGGTATTTATATTAACTGTAGAAATTTCAACCTATTCAGAATGAATACCGAACCAGGTATAGGGTCATACCTAGTTGAATTCATAACCAACAAGACGTATTCACTAAATTTTTGTAGAAAATTTCCGATAAATTATACCATCGAGTTTATACTTTTTTAAACCAAATGACTCGTATCTATACCCAAACCACCATGTGAATTTCGAAAAGATCACTGCATACATGTGACTGAGCTATAAATGCACAAAAAAATGTGTGATTGAATGATATTTTCTTTAATCGATTCCATCAAAAATGCGCATTGGTCCCCAGGGTAGTATTTTGGCAACCGACCTATATTTATTTACGCTCCTCCACGAATGCCAACAAGCCATATGAACTTATATTTCTTCGATGATATTGTTTATAACGGCATGAAATTGTTTTTTTTCCCCGCAGTACGTATAAGGACTGGAAGTTTTTTATTGAAAAAATAATTCAAAAATATTCGGGTAAAAGTGCTCTAACTCAACGCCATTTGGTTAACACTTGAATAATACTACTTTGGCATCACCACGTTCACCCTAAATATGAAGCATAATAAGCAAAACTGGTACAAACAAAATAAAAAAAACGAATCAGTTACTCTTTTGTAGAATTTAACTTGGGATTTGAGACAATTGTTCCCAATATATGTATGTAATTATTATACTAACATAATCCAAACTCATTGTAAACATAAGTTTTAGCCTTTAAGGCTTGATTTTAACTTTAAGACTTGTAATAAAAACAGGAACTGATTAACATAGACGCCATTCTTAGTGCTCAACCAAAATGTTTTATTCGTTATCATACAAGCGTTTGGTGTGTTTTTCAATCACTTACCATATGGCCTCAGATTTATTCATAGCTCGTATTAATTTCCAACAACAACCTAAGAACTTTTGGTTTCTAATAAGTCGGCGAAGCGTAATGTATTCAGAGCACCAATTTGATTTCAGAATGCACTCATAACACCGAATATTGCCTGTGCTTCGATACCAGAATTGTTTATCATTATTCAGAGCGTGCAGATACTATTTAGATAAATAACACTATGCGCAAAATACAAAAAAATTAAATACACCCGAGTAACTCCTAGTCCTAAGTTGTTCAGTTTAGTTGAGTAGATCAAAACTATTTTTTTATATATTTTTGAATTCTCCAAACTGTTTAATTTGACAAAAACTGTTTTTTTTTTGGACTTTGCGCAGAAATTTATTGATTACTCAAACATTTCTGAACCAATGTCCAAAATTTAAACCTTATTGGAAAGGAGAGTGATGGGCCTTTCAAACGATATACTAACATATATTATTTGACTTAATATGCTATGAGGTTTGATGAGATAAACTTGACAATTGCGAATTTTTTTCATATTATTTCAAGTTTGTCCGTTCATAGTAGCAAACTTTAATTGAAAATACGAAATAAGTAATGACATTCTAAAAGTGCATTATCTTGTCATTTCGTTTGATCAAACCGTATAAAAATTACTTATTATTTAAAGAGTCTAACAGTCGAGTTATATTTTCAAATGAACTTTTCGTTCAAAAATTTTCAGAATTTTTGTGGGATTTTGATTGTTTATCGGAAAATGTGTCAATTTCACATTTGAGCCTATGTTTGCGCATAGGGAAATAATAATATTTGCTAAAAACACAAATATTAGCCGACTTCTGGTAGTTGTGCAAATGTGAAATAGACGCCTCTTGTAATAAACAATCAAGATCCATCAAAAATTCTGAAAATTTTTGAACTGAAAGTTCATTTGATAAGATAACATATATAAAAAAAATATCACAACTGTTTTACTATTTAAATAGTAACTACCGTAATTTTTGTCCGATTCACAAGATATGATGCCCTTTCAGAATGTCATCATTTATCTTATATTCTTTAATTTAATTTTGCAATTACGAATAGCTAAACTTAAAAAAATGAGAAAAAAAATCATATTTTCCAAGTTTACCCGATCAAAACTCATAAGATATAAGTTTGAACAAAATGTTTATGTGTACCGTTCTAAAGGATTTTTAAAATAGGTTGAAACATATTGTGGTAATCAATAATATTGTGTGAAAAGGTTAAAAAAAAAACAGTTTTTGTCAAATAAAACAAGTTTGAAGGGTTCGAGAAATATAAAGAAGTATTTTTGTGTTCCACTCAACCTAGTGAACAATTTAGACTAAGTAGTTACTCGGGTGTATTATCACTGTCGCACCGTGTATTTAATGATTTATTATTGTAGTTTTGTATAAAAACTTCCAAACTTCTAATCCACATAATTTCCAGGAACTCATTTCTCAAGTAAATATCAAACTGAATCTCTTTGAAGAACATAATATAACATTCCCGTTACGAAAGGCAATATACACTTCCGTTCGTGCCTCACATATGCCTCAGTAATCGTTCAGTAATCATGGTATACTGGTGGACAACTGAGTTGAAAATTCCGAATACAAATAAAATTTGTACAAATAAAATTAAGACAGAAGTACAAACTCTTATTGTACAAATCAATTCGAAAACCAATTAAAAAAAAGTTGCCGAAACAAGTCCCTTTGCCAGGTTACATCAGTATCGAGAATTGAGGAATAAACGCACGTAGACATCTTAGTCTACCAAAGCAATCATTAAAAATGTTCTGAGAAGTACCTTAAAAAGCTTATTTTCCTCTCGTAACATATTGGACTCCTGTAGCTACATTCGACTAAAACAAAAGGATAATGCGACTGTCATCTATGTAGACGTAAAATAAAAATCGTATAAGCAACTACGACAAATGATCGATCTCGATCATATTTTATAATTGATCGTTAAATCCTCTAGGTTTACATCGGAATTAAAAGAAAAAACAATTTAATTTTCAATTTATTAAAAATTAGTTTTATTGTATTTAAATTATTATTATTTTTTGTTCTTTCGAGATGTTTCATTGATTTAATGAATTTTAATGTTCTATTAATGAATTTATTATTTTAAGTGTACACAATGCTTCAGTACGAACAGTATCATTATCGACGGCAAACGAAATGTAAACGTGATCGAAGGTGAGAAATCAATTTTCAAAATCTGTTTTTTTTTTGTTTTTGTTTTCTTTTCTGTATTTTTTTGTTCACACAGCAACATTATTGGAATTGGATGAATTTATGACCAGACTTGTAAGACGATTGGTTGGCGGTTAAGTTAAGTCTTAGTTGCCATCTAGAAGGAGAAGATTAACACAATTCAACATGCGCAATACAAGGTAGTACAACGAACAGAACATGACACAAATGCTGGACAGAAGTGATTCCGAATGTCTGTTTTCGTTTTATTAGCGTGCCCTCATTATTAGTGCTGCAGGCATTTTATGCACGCAAATAAAATAAAAAAAAAAATAACAAAATAAGAGAATAAAAAAAACAACACCAACAACATCAAGATCCAAGTCAAGTATCTATTTGGTTTTGTACGGATGGTAGTCGAAGAATACCAAGTAATTCTTTGTGTACCAAGTAAAACGAACACGAGGAAGACGACACAGATACTAATGCCAATGAAAGGGGTTTTGTTGTGAATCTTCCAGCTTAAAGTCTTTTAAGTAAAATTGTTTTCAAGTTTGCGCTTTTTCGACGTAAATTAGGATAACAACGTGAAACATAATTATTTCGTCCATATCGTGAATTAATATTGTTGCACTATGGCTCTAAACGCTATCTTTAAGAAAAACTGCAAGTAAATTATTCATTTGGAATTGGATTTTGGAGCACAATCGACTTAAGTTGATAAAATTAATAAAAAATAATGACTGACTTCTTCTTCTTCTTCACATTTACTATACTAACTAACTAACTAACTAACTAACTAGTAATGGGTCGATTATGCAAAAGGAATTTTATTTGTGTTGATAATTGTTAGGAAAAGATATCAGAGATGACAATTGCCCATTAAAATTGTACACATTAATTTAATCGATTCATGAGTTTTTAAATTTTATTAAAACTTTAATAATTCTGTACCCTAAGTGTCACATAGTCTAGCGGATAGAGTACTACATTATTAGCGTGAAGATCGTGGGTTCAATTCCCACCAGATACTCTGATTTCTTACACTACACCGAGCAAAAGGTCTCGATGCTCATATGTAGACTTTATACATTTTGTTTTATATACAATGCGGACTAGTATTAATTTAACTGAATTGTAATCACCAATTTAACCGTGGGTCTTATTGTTTAAATTTTTTTCATACAGCGTGCATCTTGGGTTTTCTCCATTAAAATAGGAAACTTATTCAGGCTTAGTTTTGAGTTCATATCAATATCAGGAAACGAGTAGATCGTATTCCAGACAGATCCAAACGCTTATCATACAATAACTGGAATAAACTAACTATTGACTGTCCAAATTTATAGACGTTAGGTCAGCTAAGCTGTTCTAAGAGTAGCAGTTAAAAATGTTTTACTGTTTGCTAATGGTAACTGACCGTAACGAAATAAAACTCATTGTTTTCCACTTCATTGGAGCCGCTTCAAACATCTTGATGGCAGATTGTTTTCTTACGTAGTCGAGAATCTTGCAGCCAGAGAGCCGCCATAAATTTCTAGATCTTTCAAGATATCCTGCTTTCACAAGAGTTTGGTAAACCTCTGATTTTGACCGTGACTGTGTCCAGATCTTATATTATATTTTTCTCTCAGACCGACTTCATCGCTTCAGAGAGGATTTCAAAAGCATTGTTGAACCTCTGTGATCGGAATAGCGGTTATCAGCATAACCTATAGCCACTGTCGATGAGCTTAGTGTATAATTTGTCAATAAAGAATATAGTACACCCCATTGGAGGAAAACCTACGCTCTAAATTATAAATTAACAACTTCTCGAACAGGAAGTAACCTGAGGATATTAAAGGCTCTATAAATACACAGAAGATATGATGCACCCTCAGGTCTATTGCAAGTCCGCAGGAATTATACTGTCATGGTCAAGGGATTTAGATTTTCCAACTACAATCATTCAGTACAATGGATAGTTGCGTAAATATAAATTACGCACCTATATGGAGCCCACAAATGATATCTTAGACGTTGAGATTCTCTAAACCTAGCTACTCCTTAACAAAAAACTTCCACGACAAATCTTCAGATTTTCGAACGATTCTCTTGTACAGTGATCATTTGGATTTCTGGCCTGCCCAGTCATTACTATTCGTGACTACTCCTTCTGAACTCCTTGCACAGTTTCCCAACGCCTATGGACGGCCAGACAGGTTCTGGTGCCACCAATGTGTTCACAACATGCTAGCTGTACAAATCGTCTTGTTATAGGTCGAGATTAACGTATTAATATCGGTTTTAAAGTGCTACACGGATATTCGCATTTCGTTATGCAAATTTGTATAGGCACCGAATATGTTAGAAATATTCCTTATGAATGGAAAGCAACGTTGCTGTAATAACTAAAATAGAAAGAATGCAAACTCTAATCTTACCTTGTCTAGTGAGTATCTGCCTATCTTTATTTAGATAATCGACAAACCCTGTCTCAACTTCCTGTGCTAAATGCATGAGATGTGCAGCGAATGCGTTTTTAAAATGGTGAAACTTATTTTGACGTTCCTCTTTTGTAAGTCGTGCTGGGATACGGTTGTCTAATATGCTACGAGATGGAGGTTTTGATGGAATGCAAGCTTCTTTAAATATTTTTCAAAATTCTTTCCAATTTGTGATTTAACAGCTACCCTCTTGAGATTCCTATCTGTATTGGAGTGTCTGATATATCACGGTGCTGTATTCATGCGGTGTATTCACCTTTTAGTGTCGATGTAGTCTTCATAACTGCATAGGATAACACCATATTGGTTTTAAATGTGAATTATGCAGTAAAAGTCCTATCAAAAGCATGAGTTACTTACCAAGTAGCCAATATATTTTGAAAAGTCATTATGAAATTTCCAACACACTTTATCAAAGGTGAGTGCTGAAATGTATAATGTCCGATTGTTTACGTATTTATTCGGATGGATGGAGTCACTTCACTTCACTTTGTAACATAAAAATAAAAATAAACAAATTCATGTCCACTTACTTTCATTATACACCAATTTCCAACTGGAAAATATGTTCCTACTAGAACCGATAAGCTTCGGAAACATCCTGATGTGTGCTAAAAAAGCGGTGCCTTCAGCAAAGGTAGAAGTGTGAGCATGAACACTCAATAGTATGCTTAAAGTCTATATTAAATATAAAACCACTCACAAAGACACTTTCCTTAAACATAAGCTTTAGAGAGGAAAATTTTTTTCATTCTATATACGAGTCTTTCATGTCCAACACTGTCGAATGCTCAGAAAACATTTATAAAAACCGTAGAATAGTTTTCCCTCCCTACGAATTCACTTTTTATAACCTACACCATTCTGTGAGTTTGTTCGATAGTGTTGTGTTTACGTCTTAAGTAAAATTGATGGTTCGATATTTATCTACTCGCGTTCAGAATAGACCTTAGTTTAGAGCAGTTTTACCATTGTTGGTAATAGACAAATGGGCCTGTATGACTACGCTTACGTATGATTATTGAATTATTTTAACTCGTACCACTTTCCATTCTTGAGGAAAGTATTGGAGACATAAACCAGCATTGAACACGAAGAGAACGATCCTGATGTATACATAAGCTAGCTTTATAAGCATTTTGTTACTTGGTTTATCAATTCCAGAAGTTTTCTTTGCATTGAGTTGTTATAATAGTGTTCGAACCTACTAAGGTCAGGATTTTTGTGATGGGCGGATTGGTGCGGTGCTATATGTATTGAAGCAGTGGGTGATGCGCGCGGGTGTGGGTCGTGTGGTGGGGGTGAGATAGATGAGCGCTCCAAGCGTGAGTAGGAGTGGGGTTGAGCTTTTTGTTTGTTTTGTATTCTGTGCTAGGAGATGAGATAGTGGGTTGGTAGCGGGGCGTTTTTTTTATTTATTTTATTCTTTGTGTATATTTCTTTCGATTTTTTATTTTTTTTATTTTTTTTATATTTCTTATTATATTTTATTTATGGTTGTTATTTCTTTGTTATTGTTTGTATATTTTTATTTATTTATAAGTTTTGTCTTTTATATGTGATTATTTTACAATTGTTTGTTTGTTGCCATGTCTGTACTTGCAATGTCCTATTAGACATGTCTGAGATCTCCTGAATATCTCTACCTTGAGGATCCACATGCAGAGGAAGTACAACTACAGGAAGATTTAGAGATTTTTTAGCAATTCTGTGCCTAGACTTGAATGATTTAACTTTACAATCTTCAAATCGAGGTAGGAATTTTGTGGCAGATTCAAGATTTAGTTTTCTTATATAAAAAATTATCCGCACCAACTGCAACGAAACTTGATATCGTTTGACTCATATTACTGTGATAACGTCCTGCGAAACAATAATTGCCATTGTAGTTGCTGCATTTTCATGTACGAGTATCAAAACGCTTATTATCAGCTCGATGGCCTTTAACACTTTTGAATTAAAGTGAGAGGAAGAGTTTCTTAAACTTTCAATCTATCATAAGAAAGACACATACACACATATGTGGAAAATTCTAACTACTTTTCTAATTTCAGTATTTGTTAAAAGACACTCTAAGCCCCTCTTTATTTCAGCTTCATATAATTTTGTCACATCTACTGCATTTCACTACTGTAAGTAACTACCTGTCAACTCCAACCTAGATCTTCGATTTTTCGTGCACTGTAATCTTATTGGACGTACAATGTCTCTTTATAGTGGTGAAATGCTGTTCATAAATTTTGTTTTCGTTTTATTTTCGCTTTGCTGTTTTTACCGTACAATGTTTATTAGAATTAAAAATAATTTTCTTTCTTTTTCGAATTCGAAACGATTCAAAAAAAAAAAACTCCGAATGATCAACATCATCATATGCATTTCGACGACTTCCATTAATGGAATTGTAGTTTTGCAAAATAAGTACCGAAATATTCGACTAGTTTTTGAAATGATGATTCAAAAAAGAACGTTTGGACAACAAGCAGAAATTAATAAAAAAATGAATCAGCATTTATGATAATAAATAAATTATTTTGTTTTTATCTATTAATAACGAATTTTTTATGCGGATTTGAGGATAGAAATTTGTAAATTAACGAAATTCTTACCGTTCATTTGTTTACAGAAATGTTACAAAACACTCTAATAACTTGAACACTTCACAGTGTATACTCGAACAGAGCTTTTTTTTACAACTAACTGCCAACATTGTCTGTTGCCCTGTTTATATTTCATCCATTTTCGATCTGTCAACTTCTAGAATGCCGCTGCTGATTTGTTATTGTTACATTTTTCGCTTTCTTTTGTGTTCTATATTGAAATGTAGTTTTGTTATTGTAATTCGATGGTGGTATATCCCAAAAATTCTGGTTGTATTCGCTAAACTACATCATCCTGACCAAAAGGCTATAATGTATGGAAGCATAGCAATGATACCGAAATATGACTTGCTAATTGTGAAGCGTTGCTTCTAGGAACAAAGTATAAATATTTTAAAATTCGCAGGACATTTCCTAAAATTTCAATTCAGTTAAGAAGTTGTTGTTGATGAGAAAATAAAAGTTTAAACTCATTTAGTTAAATATCGAGAAATATGCTCTACGCTTAATATTCTAAAAGATGTCCACATTGTCCGCATTGATTTCCAGGCAATCCATTGAACTTAATCAAGATCGACGATCGGCTGATTTTGTAGCGATTGAATATTGTCTAGCACTTCAATTATTTTTCAATTAGATGACCAATACTTTATATAACATAAATACACACATTTTTTGGATAGGTAAGTAAAGTAAAGTAGTAAAGTCGGTTAAAATAAGTTTTTTTTTTTTGGTGAACTTTCACGTTAAAAAGCATAAAATCTTTCAATAATTTGAGGAAAATCAAAAACAGAAAAACTTGGAAAAGTTAATCAATTATAAAACCAAAAATTACGATGAACACATTCAATGAACATTAGTCGACCGTGGATCTGAAAGATGTATTTAAGATTACTTTTTTAATTTCACATTGCTTCATACTGAAATACTATTGGAGTAAATTGAATATTATACGAATATATGTGCGTCTAAAGGAAATGAAGAGTGGCTAGGATAATACATACAAAAAATTCCTCTCTACTTTGTTAATAAGCTTATGCGATGTCGATGTGCATAGTTAGGGATTCAAAAGAAAAATATGATATTTTTTAGGCGACTCGTTAAATATGTTTTGACAAGTTATGTTTTGTACCATAGTGCAGAAGGCTTTTCTGTTCGTTTATGCTGTAAATGTATGAAATTTTGTAACGCCCTTAAAGCGAGAAATACTTTTTTGATCTTTGCAAGTATTTCTGTTTCTGTTGCTTGCAGTCTTTTAAAATGTTCGAGTCAAGATTAAGATGCACACGTTTTCAACCGAAATATAATCCTTGATTTCTCCATTCATTCCTGTTTTCGACATATTTTGATTTCAATTCATACGCCCTCCATAACTTTTGCCTTTAAAAGAGAGCGAGACGATAAATAACTTTACGATAATTGAAAAATTATGAACACATTCTCAGAATTATTTACGTGAGTATTGTGATCCTCCAATCTACTGGACAATCGTATTGACTCATGACTTCAGATCAGTTTAAAAACACTGTTATGGCTTATGAATTATGACTCTATCTTTATTGAATATCGTTTAGCCTTAAAGTGTGAACAACATTTTTTAATTCGCCTTCTAGCGTGTTCTCTAATAATTATTATTCTCAATAAATTTCAAAAAAAAAAAACAAAAGCGAATTGTAAATATGTATGAATGTGTGTATAGTACGGATGTTACATATTCGAATAGTAAAAACTAAAACAAAAGAAGAAAATTTAAAAGTTGTATACTCCGGACAACATATACCAACCATACCACCACCATGCACATAGAGGCTTCTAACAACAGACATATTTGTATGTATATTTATACGTTAACATATTCTAGTTAAATGTTTAACTTCATTTCAAATGTTTCATATTCTTCTTAATTTCATATTAATTTTTTTATATTTTATTATCCCTCTAAGACTCTTATTAGTTAAAGTGTATTATCGTCAGAACAATTCTCATTAATCCTTTGCTCCTGAACCAACTTTTAGCTACCCGACATTAGTTTAATAAAAGGAAATTGCTTATGAGCCAATGTTAGCTAATATTTTATCAGAAATGCTAACATCATCCACCATCTGATATACTCGTATACTGGACTAATCTAAAACCTTGGCAAAATATGTATGCCAACTCGCAGGCGCAGGTAGAGATGAAATAGGGAATCGGATGAAGCCTGAGGGTGTCAAGATGTTACGAGACACATGATTTGTATGGAAAGCAAACTTTAAGCTTTTACCTGAAATTTTTCAAACTTTGACTTAACTGTTGGCATACAGGTGCTGCTGTAAGCATACGTAATATATTGTTTAGATGTCTCTGAATATTTTCAAAGTATGAAACTGATCAGCAGAGCATTCTATAGCAAGAGATGGGACTGTATCTCTACCAATAAGTCAATATGTTTCAAAAAGTTTTCACTTAATTTGTGTTAATTTTGCTTTATGGTGATATGTATATGATGTATATGATGTCGCCGTAGTCTAGTGGGTAGTGTGTTGGCTTATTGGACGAAAGGCCAGGTTTCAAATCACCGGTCAGACATCAAAAATGAAATATGAAAAAATATTTCTTCGGCGGCTTCCTCTCAGCAGATTTCTGGCAAAAACTCTGAGAGTAAATAAAATTGCCATGAAAAGTTTCTCAAAAAATCTGTCGTTCGGAGTCGACTTTAAACTGTAGGTCCTACCACTCATGTATAAAATTAACACACACAACATAAGTGGTGTGAGAAGCTAGGCCGTAATCCTGACTGAAGGGTTGTAATGGCCAATTATGTATGTTATGTATGATATGTATTCCCAAATCAAAGGTCGATTAAAATAAATGCTAAAATAATTCATAGGCTATTATTGAGCCACTATGTACTTGGTTTTTCATTCGAACTAAGAAACTTATTTCCACATACAATGTAAATTTGACCACACTACTACATATATTATGCTATGTAAGTATGGCCTCACTTTAGAAGACGGTTACTGGGTGGTAACAAACAGGTTACCTTTCTGAGAAGGCTTTCTCGTCCAGCCAGTGATATCTTTACATATGGATTTTATTTATTTATTTAATATCCTATACAACAAAACCAATATGTCTGTTTAGGATTAAATTTATTTTTAATAAATATAATGAAGCTTATAATCGATTACAGAAATATACGACAATAATAAAATATACAAAGTAAAACATGAAAAGTTAATAACATGCTAACATGATAGATAACATTTATGAGAAATAAGATAGCAAAGCTTTGCTTATAAATTGAAAAAGTGTTTCCATAAAAATGTCATTCAATTGTCAGAGATAGATGCCTCATATGCAAAAGATTATTTGATCTTTGCAAACGTGTGAAGGTAAGTCTTCCATACAAGTAAAGTAGAGTGTGAGTGTAAATGATCATATGCAGTTATTGTAAAGCCTACTTCCTTAACAGGTTGCCAAATGAAATTTCATAGATTTTTTTGTCAAAAGTCCATTCAAAGCTTTTTCAAAGACATATCTGATTATGGCATTAGAAGCTACATTTAATTTTCTAAAACTGAAAGCATCACAACATTCGAAAATTTCATATCCATACATGTGCAGCAGTCTTATGTATTGTTAGGAAAATGGAAACGGTGTAACATCGTTTAGTATTAAAATGTTAAACAAAAGCTACAAAAACAAAACAACGGACTTGTTTACTACATTGACAAATAAACAACAACATCAGTATAACAAGAAAAAGGAATAAACAAGAAAACAACAAACAACCACAACTCTGAAGGGACGCGTAACAGATACAAAAACAACAAGGAAGAAAAATTATGAATATAAATAACGATGTTTACATTCATAGAAATCTCCTGAAGGCGAAGACTAGAACCTTCGCCTACGAACATTTATCAGACTGTTTACGTCGCTATATAAAAGGCAAGGCAAGCATGCGAAGTCGGAGCAGAAGTTCAGTCAGTTTGTGTGAAGACGCGTTGCGTGTGAGTAAACCAATCGTGGTTTGAAGATCTCCGTTACAAAGATCTACAGAACAATTGTGTCGTAATTGTTATTGTTTATCGAAAAGGGCATAAACAAAGGAATAACAAGTAAAGCAATTATTGTTGTTAGAATCAGTTGTGAACAGTGGGACACAAAATTGTGTGATTAATATAGTTTTAATTAAAATTAAACACAAATTTTTTTTATTTTTATTTGCAATCTACGAGCTCGTATTTCAAACGTTTTTAAAAGGTAAAAACGTAACAGTATAATAGGATTTCCAAAGAGTTTGCAACATAGTGAAAATTCTTCCAGCTATGACAATAATGGGGTCAGACCAAGCGCATAAACTCATAGACGACCGACGACAGAAAGCTGTTAAGTTTAGAATACACGCGTTTATATCAGAACAGAAAAAGCCAAGACAACAACCTAAGCTGTTTCTGTCCCACTAAAGACTCGATTTTCTTTACAGAAACAGATGCTCATAATTAAAATTGCTTTTTATTGTTTTGGTTCTCTGCGTTCAAAGAATTTTAGCAACATTATGGCAGGAAAAGCACTCGACACCTACTTGCCGAACTGCCGAATTGTTGTCTGTCGTCTAAATGTTTATATCTTAAGGTGGTTACTTAAAGTTCTTTCCAAATTTTTCCAGATTTTACTTGTTCCATATGCTCACCATTCAAGAATTGTTGTGGTGCGATACTACCTACTGTGTTCATAGATTTTAGGCATAATAAAAGATATTTTTTTTTAGATTTCAAACAATGACTATTATTTTCTGATTTTTGCGACTGGTCACATCCAATATAAACTTGCACCTCATCTACATACATGTGCATATTACAATACATTAATTGATTTTGTATGTCATTTATAAAAATGGTTTAAAAAATGGCTTAAGAATTGAACCTTGGGGTACACTTCTACCAACAGTTAAAAAGTTTGAGTAGTTATCAATATGAAGTACAGATTGGAAGCTCTTAAACAAATATGATCCTTTAAGGACTAATGACGTGTGAGAAAAATCAATCATGTTTTCTATTTTGATTCAAAGTATTTCTCGGTCAACAGTATAAAATGCTTTAGAATTATCTAGTAGAACGAGAAATGCCATTCTGCCTTCACGGATATTATTAATTTTAAAAATTTTGGATTTGAATTTTGTCCATGTCAACAGCATTTGACTTGACTGATATGCAGCTATTCAATACTTTAGACTGATCCATCCAATGAAAATCAAATGGAACAGAACACAGGACAAACAGATTTTGATTAGTTACGACCGAATTCAGTAATTTTTTATTGGATTGAATAAGTCTTCTATTTAATTCTTCTATACTCATTTCGAATCCTTTAAACTGGTTTCTGAAATGCCAGTAATACGAATTTCTAGCTACGTGTCCTTAAATTCAACTGCTGAACTTTAGATTCTAGAATATTAGACGGTTTTTGACTGCGTGACGGTTTTATTTACCACAATTCTAGCTGAGCGATATTCTTCGTACAGTTCAGCCGTTTTAAAGCTTTTCCAGCGACTAAAAATTAAGTCTCTTCTTTTAATAGTACTTCTAACCTCAAAATTTAACCACGACTTTTCTTTGCATCTAAGGTTAGCTGATTTTTTCTGGATACTGATGTATTGAACACATATTCAATATATTCCTATAAAAATTTAACCCGATTCTTAACGGATAAATTTGGAGTTCCAATAAATTCTACATAACTCTTGTAGTAAGAAACTGCTATTTACGTTGTTAAAATCATAGAAAGAAACAGAATTTTCAGATCGGTGAAATTTAAAATCAGAAGATCGTGCTTAATAAAACAAGCTACAGTTAGCTGATCGTACAATACGACATTTTCCATTTTACATCAGTTAAGCAGTTTCTGCTTGTAATATTCTGGATAGGAATTGTTGTATTAATTGTATGGATATCAAACGTTTTTTTATCGTTAACCAAGTTTGACTAGACAAGCTCGTTTGAATTAAATTCGTCATATATGACAATATTTTTATATTTCCGAGTTAACGCTTCTACAGTTTATAATATTACGTCTATTTTAATAGATCGATGTGGCCTGCAAATTCAGCCTATAAGTAATTTCCTATCCGATGGTGAACAACAACATCTTTTGTATGATATACCCTACGAACATATAATGTTACACCACCCTCGTAACATTTTCTATCTCTTCATAAATTTCTATTACCACAAATTTCATCAACACTATAACGAGATCAATATTAACGAAATCTGTCAAAAATTTTGGATCGGAGGCCTGAAAGCAGCTGCACGAGCTGTTGAAAAATATTCAACGTGGAGTGCTAATGCGACTAACTTTCGAAAAGCAAACCCAATTCTGGAAGAGGAAATTGAAAAAATATCAACAAATGTGCCAGAACAATATTTTCTAAAAATTGATTGGCATTTCATACCGCCGACTTCGCCCCATATGCGTAGTTAAGCAAGAACTGTGAGTTCCAAAAATTCTGTACTAATACACATTTTGGCTGAAAAAGGTTAAAGTTTTGAGGACAGTTTGTATAGAAAACGGCTTACATTCCATTAACATATGACGTTTTTACCTTTTAAAAACGTTTGAAATATGAGCTCGTAGATTGCAAATAAAAATAAAAATAAATTTGTGTTTAATTTTAATTAAATCCTTTATTATTAACACAACTTTTGTGTGCCACTGTTCACAATTGATTCTAGCAACAATTGCGTTATTTGTTATTTCTTTTTGTTTATACCTTTGCGATAAACACTAACAATTACGACACAATTGTTCTGTAGATCTTTGTAACGGAGATCGTCAAACCACGATTGGTTTACTTCACACGCAACGCGTCTTCACACAAGATTGACTGAACTTCAACTCCGACTTTGCATGCTTTGCCTTGCTTTTTATATAGCGATGTAAACTGTCTGATGAAGGTTCTTGAAGGCGAACGTTCCAGGCTTCGCATTCTCGAAATCTCCATAAATGTAAACAACGATGTTTACATTTATTTATGCTTTCATGTTTGTTGTTTTTGTATCTTGTTTACGTTCGTCCTTACAGCGTTGTTGTTGCTTTTCGTTTACTTGTTTATCCCTTTGTCATTATACTGATGTTGTTGTTTTATTCTTCTTTATTTATCAATCAAGCAAAGAAGTTTGTTGTTTTGTTTTTGTAGCTTTTGTTTAACATGCTAATGTTAAACGATGTTAAACCATTTCCATTTTCGTAACAATATGTTTCACCCTACATAGCGCAGTTGTTAAAACTAAAAGTGACTTGCTTATTCGTTCTGTAATGAAGCTGACATAGCTAGACGTAAAGCACTAAACTCCAAGCTGTAACACAAAGTTTGCAGGGAGAAAACGTCTAAACTAACACATCAGAGAACTGCAACCTGTGATTAAAAAACAATCATGATTTAATCAGTACTCTAAAAACCTGGTACTTTCACTCAATTGATCAAACATGCATTAATACTGGTTGTGATTATTCATTTTCAAATCAATCAAAACAATGATTGTATGAAGACTTTGTTTGTTGAGAAAATCTTACACCGTATTCGAATCAATTATTTGCGTTATTATTGGCACTCCTTCAACACTCTTTAGAAACACACCGATTTTTTGCAGTGTCTAGATTGATTGAAATCAAAAAGACGGAATATCAAAATTTTTATGATACGAGTTCATTAAAATTAAACTGTCTAACCACTTAGGTCCAACCATGTTTCTTTTTTCGGTTTTAACATTACCTGTTAGAGAGAATGCTCTTTCGGTAAATAACGGAGTTACAAGGTAAGTTTTGAATTGTAATTTATTCCTTTGACAATTTACGAGAATTTAGCGAGAATTTGGGAAATTCAGATATTAAACGACACGCATATCTGTAGATAATTTTGAAATTGAACAATTACAACTGAACCCTTTTCAGATTATTAGCATGACTGGAATTGTCGATAATTCATTTATTGACATACCTTTATCGAAAAATTTGATTTTTTGTCAAAGACATAAGTCAACAGATTGGAGGAAATTTTGATAATTGAGACTTTAAAAACACTAATTTATGTACATATGTATACACCAAATATAAATGTAGAAATATAATTCAAAAGAATATAAAGTTTAAATCTATTTATACATTTTATAAACAAGTACATTTGCAATCACTTTAGTCGTATTTAAATTTTAGGAACTAATAAATATTTCGAGCAATAAATATGATAATTCTTAAATCCATCAGTGACTGGTGCTCCTATATGATTTCAAACATACCCGTTTGATTACTGCAAAACAATGTTTCATCTTTGCATAGAAAATATATTCTGCATTTATGCATTTCGGTTTTTGGCTACGATCAACCCAGACACCGCAAAAAATGTTTGTTTCAAACGAGTGTCAATCGAATATTTAAGTAATTCTCGAAATGATTGGTTTGAATGCGGTATGCACGATCAGTAGTATGAGTGAGATTACATATATACATAATTGGCCATTACAACCATTCAGTCAGGATTACGGCCTAGCTTCTCACACCACTTATGTTGGGTGTGCTAATTTTATACATGAGTGGCGGGACCTACAGTTTAAAGTCGACTCCGAACGACAGATTTTTGAGAAAAATTTCATGGCAATTTTATTTGTTCTCAGAGTTTTTGCCAGAAATCTGCGTAGAGGAAGTGGCCGAAGAAATATTTTTTCCATATTTCATTTTTGATGTTTGACCGGGGATTCGAACTCTGGCCTTTTGCCTAATAAGCCAACACACTAACTACTAGACTACGGCGAGATTGGTAGTATTGAATTCGATTGTTCTGACTCATCGTGCATAAAAGTTTGTGAGCATAAATAAATCAACAAAAATATGATTTTTGCAGTTCTCTGCAGCACATGTATATTTGTAACTTGACTCTGGCAATGATCTCTTGACATTTAATATTAATTAAATATAAATCATTCGCAAAAGTTAAGCAAACGGTTTAAAACACTCCTATAGGCACCAGTGCATGGATGAATTGGATCAAATCGTACGATATAATTATGTATGTAATAATTTCCTTTATTAAATAAAATATATACATACATACATATGTATTTAAGCTTTTGAAAAACTATTAAAAATACGCCTTTCATTTATTCGACGCCTTAACACTCGGATACTAGCATTATGTCAATTTGTTTTTCATCAAGGAAGAATTCTATTGATGTTGGCCAATGCTGTTAGCATTCCAAAGGGACTAAAATTATAACCGAAGCTTCAGTTGATAGTTTTTTATACGAAATGATTTTTGTGGTGGAACTTATGAATATGAATATGACATATGACTGGAAGTTGGCTAGAATGTTTGAGGTTACCAATTACCAACTGCAAATTGATCATTGGAGGAATGTTTACAGCACTTAAAACATAGGCTGAAAAATTTTCTTTTTCTGAGAAACTTTTCATGGCAATTTTTATTTACTCTCAGAGTTTTTCCCAGAAATCTGCTGAGAGGAAATCGCCGGAGAAATTTACTGTGCCATTATAAAAAAAGTGCTCACTGCGGCAATCGTATAACCCTACCTTTAAATACAGGAATGCTACTCATAGATATGCGATTCTGTAAATACATTAGAAGAATTTATTTTTTAAGTATTGTGTGTCATACCAAATGTTTGGTATGGTATACATGTGTATGTATGCCGAGGAATACAACCGTACAAAATTGCTTCGAATAAAACGAGTATTATTAGCTTGTGATTTTGTTTTAATAATTCAATAAATTTCCTTTAATTTGCTGATCTTTGCACTTGACCATTTTCGAAACCTTCTATTTCGAACCACGAGTGCCACTGTCTATTATATATTTCTCACTAAAGTCTATCAAATTAGAACTGATTTTAACAACAATAGAAATAACGCTGGACAATGTGGACAGTATTGTACCGGCATGAACTGTTTTACTATGTTGTCTTATAATGTTGAGCGATCAAAAACGATGGTGTTGTCCACTAAGTTACATGGATCGTGAATTAGCACGAAGGAGACTAGAGAAAATAGCTCTGAAATAATGATGACAGACCTATGCGTTCGTTTACAACCCATATTCGTAGGTCCACTCAAACAGCAATGGTACTGAGAAATAATGAAGGCGCATTTCCATTTCATGATTTGAATACTTCCGGAATTTTTTTTCATTGCAAAACAATATCTCTAGCTGGATAATAAAAAAAAGACAATTATTTCTACAAGCATTTGTATTTAAAAATTTTAAAGCTTAAACAAAATTTACTTATAAATTGGAAAGTACTAAAACGGGCATTTGCGTCAGACGTTCGGCTAACTGGGCCATTAACTTACTTTATCCGTTTTATGCGTCTATGCATTCTATGCGATTTGTAAACAAAAATGTTAAATGATAAAAATGATAAAAACAGAACGGGAAATTAACCTAGCTTTAAATGTAATTCACAGTATTTGAAGTTTGGGGCGCCGATTTTATTATGAGCCATCTTTTTTTGAAAGCATTTTTCCTTGAAGTTGCGGACGTATTCCGTTTCATCACTTAATCTGCATTTTAAATTTCTTCTAGGGAAGACAAGCAACGACATTTAGCCTACAGAGTATGAACATACATACCACTGAGTGTCTAATGCCGGTTTCATTATATTTCATCGCAACATTTGTGGAAATCGAATTCTCCAGTTTTTCTTTTTTTTTTAATGACTGCGACTTAATAAAATTATATTCAAAATACATATCTTTTTACTTTTACAACACTTTCAACTGATACCTTGTAGACACAATTCGTAAGAAACAAAGAATGTCATTGTCGTAGATAAAAGTGGTCAAATATAAAGAAAAAAAGAAGATTAACCAGCAAGTGTGTCAAGATTTTCAAAAATTTACATCCCACCTTAGTGTTAGAATATGTCATTCTTCTGCAAAAATGGATTTGTTTCACGCACATAAATAACCTTCTGGAATATTTTGCTGAAAATGTAAAATTCATTAAAAGGTTATCGCTATCATTAAATGGACTTTGATAGAAGAATTCTAGATAAATGAATTCTAGATAAAAGTGAAACTTAATTTGAATCATTTTTACCTTCTTTATGGCAAATTTAGAAAATAGTAATTCGTATATGTTTATTTATATTATGTAGTACATACATACATACATACATAGCTACAGTGCGAACATGAATATCACAACTTGAAAAAGATCTAGCCGGTTGCAACTATCGAAAAGTTGCTTTAATCGATTATTGTTTTTAATATTTAGGCAATTCACAAAAGGCCTTGTATCGTTGTATTCAGTGTATTATTGGCTGAAAATACAATAGTGTATGATGCTTGTTGTTCATACGCAGTTTTTTTTTTCATATACTTTTAAGAGTTGTATTTGTTTCGTGCTATCAGTTCATGTAAATGCCAGTAATCAAGAAGAGGATTTAAATATTTTCTCTGTAACTTTAGCCAACACTTAATATTTCAAAAGTATACAATTCGCATAGATAATTAATTTATTTACATTTTTCGGTAACATTTTTCATTTTGTTTGCTATTCAAATCAAATTATAAATTTGACATTTGGAATACGAAATACACAACACACCATAACACTGAGTGTTCACAAACAAAAAGTGTATTTAATACAATATACACGATACATAGTCATGTAAATTGGCCAGTTTTTTTATTACAACTCTAACTGTAAAAAAGCAGCGTTCATGTTCAACATAGGCGTAGTAAGTAAGTATCCTAAAAATAAAGAAAAATGCTTTTATTTCAACCTATGCTTCGATGTACAGAATACAGATAGGCTGTAAGAGAGAAACCATATCTGCAGAGCAAAACGTCGGTAATGAGTAAGAAAGATTTTTAATTGTAACTTTTGTCTAAACATGATCATTTCTACGTTCCTGAACGTGATATAAATATAAAAAAACTGATGTTGAACTTATTGAGATTCGTTTTGAAAATAAAGACTGTAAAGTAAAAAATTTGACTTTTGCGAAAATCGGACTGTTGCAATAATCGAGTTTGTTTTGTATATAATATAGGTTGTGAAAATCAATTATTCGGCAATAGATCGTAGAGATTTATTCTATCCTTTTATAAACATTTTATTGCATCCAATTTATGCGATAACTCTTGTGACGTCGTCCCTTAATTTTTTAAACTTTTTTTTTTTTTTTTTTTTTTGTATAACTTTCAAATACCCTTTGTGTTCGTACGATTATTGTTGTGTTGCGTGACCTTTTTTAATTTCACTCTTTATTTTTATTTATTTATTTATTTATTTTCAGATTTATTTATTTCAGATTTATTTTTAAGCATCTTTGGCCACACATAAACCTGATTTATTAATTTTTTGTTAGTTTAGGTAACATTTTATTTTGCTTAGCCTATCAAAACATAATTTTATAGTTGAATACAGAAATCTTTTTACCAAAGCTATCACAAAAACATTTTATTGATCAGATAATTTTATGTGTGCTCATGCAATCAAGTTTTTGAGATGCAAAAAAGTTTTCATTAAATTTTTTTAAAAAATTCAATAATAATAACACGAAATATTTACGTTTTTAATTAAAATATTGTATATTTTATTAGTCCCGAGAAAAACTATCAAACAAACACTAACAAAGTGCATCGGCCTCCGGTGTTTCCTTAAAAAATGTTGGTACTTTTATAGAAACCATGTTTTTTTTCCCAGAGATAAAAAGTTAAGGGTTAGTTAGTCAAGCGTAAGAAACGTAAAATCGTAACGTACGTAGCCTTAAAAACGTTTGGGTAGTTATAGAAACGTTAAAAACGGAGCATATGTCAACGAAGAATGTAAACAAAAAAGAAACAGAACACAAAGCAACACACACACGAACACAACACAATGCAAAGAAATTGGTATACAGACATTTGCACGAAGTCAGCTGTTCAGAACAGTGACGAGAGTTGTAAAGATAAAGCAAAATTCAAAAAGTACCAATTGAGCTTTAATTGGAAGGAGTTATATTTGCTTCTTAAGTTTTATGTTATTATTATATTTATTTTTATTCTTGTAATATAATGGAATATTACATTTTTTGTTTAATCTCAGTCAATATTTATGGAATTTAGATATAAGTAGAGTCGAATATTGCTCTATTCAAATATTTTATTTATTAAATTGCAAATCATTATCTCTAGTTAGAATAGTAATAATAAAAATAAAAAAATAATTATGAACATTAGAATCATGAGAATATGTATGTATTTAAAAATTTAAAGATTAAAAAGATTTAGATATAAATAGAAAAGTACCCAAAAAGAGCATTTGCGTAACATTGCCACTTAGAATACTTACTATTTATTTATTATTTTGTTTCAAAGTTTTTGTTTATACACATTACAGTCTTAATAATAACAATAAAATTAAAGAAAAATCATTTTTTATGTACAATTTAAAAAGATTAATATAAACGATTAATATATATAAAAGTACACAAAATGAATAAATTCGTACCACTTCGTCACTCAAAATATATACATATTATTTATTTATTTTGTTAAAATTGTTTTGTGAGCACAATAAAAAACATAACAATAAGTATTATTTCTTATATAATAATTTTTTATTATTATTTTAATTAAAAATTAAAAATTTCATTATTGCAACAATTTAAGTTTTATATAAATAAACATGAATGTACCAAAGAGGGCATTTGTGCCGTAAAGCAACTCTGAATACAATAGCCCCATCACTCATATTCAAATGTCACGTAAAAACGTGAGAGAATTCTGTTTTATACAGATCGTTCCGTTTTGCGAAAGAGAGAAAACATTTCGGTAATCGTTTACATTGATTTCCATATGATAAAAAGATAACGTATTTTATGGTACGTTACGTTACGTGTGGCTAACTGGCACTTTAGTCTTTAGCCCCTGTTAGCCCAATGTTCACGCAATGTACGTCGACATTTGACTCAGCAGAGCTTTTACATTCTGTTACGTTCCGAATAAACTGTTTTTGTTTGGTATATGAGAAGCATGTATAAGTCGTTAGTTTTTCTATTCTATTCCGTGTATTAAGTATAAATAAATATTCTTTTACAAAAGTACCATTTGATGCAAAACAGATCTCTTTCAGTTATAGTGCAGTACTATTGCAAAATTTCAATTTTGCAACACTGCTTCTGTGCGTTTATTGTGTTTATAGTAGTGGTCGGCGCCAAGAGCCCTCGGGGGTTAAGTTCTTCGGTTTTTTATCCACATAGGACACTATCGTCAGATATGTTCGTAGAAAAGACAGTAAAAATGCATTCAGCTGCTTATCAGTTCTGTTTTCAATTATATACCCAAAGAAATATTACAGTAGGATTCACTAATAGCAATGAGAAACGATCTTGATTTTTGAAGGAATATTTGTAAATACGCTGTCTTTAGGGATTTAGCTCTGTACATTTTTTGATAAATTTATATTTTATTATAGTTATATATTTTATTATAGTTATCTAAACGTTTAAACGAAGAATTCGGCAACAGTGACGAACGAATGCTCTTGAGTTTTATTAATCGTAAAATGTAAACGTCGAGCATTTTCCTATTTTGGGTACAAACTCATCTTTAACGGAAATTGCCCTATCATGTTCTGTACATTGCACAATTCTCTCCTTTTTACACACTTATATATATTTATGTATACAATTTATTATTGCTTTCATCAATTTTTATTAATAACAACGAATATTTATTTTGAAAATGAATTTCTTTATGTTGTTATTTATTTTGTTTATAAATTTGCCTTCAACAAATTTGCCTGTTGGTTTTGGTTTGTTGTAGAATTGCTCACATCATATAAGTAATTTCACCTTGTGATTAAAAAATTATAAATTATAACTGCAATCAGAAGAAAACTGTGTAATTTATATACATTGGGTCATGGAAGCGTTTTGGCAGAGAAAATACGATTGATTTTGACTTTTATAATAATTATTTTTCTATAGTTTTTGTATCAATACATTTTTCTTTTTTTTTATTGATTTCTTTTTATAGATATTTTAACATAGATATCGTATCTTTAAGGTCAAATACTGTTTGATATTGGAGATTTCTTTTTCGGTTGGGTTTTTATCAGGAGATAACATTCTTGAGTATGTATACTTGAAAACATTCTTGAGTATGTATGCTTTTATGCGCTTAGGCTTTGTCTTGCTAAAAAGTCAGTTTTCCATTGGATTAGTCATCAAAGATATTCACGAAATGCATTAATTTCTTCTTAAAGGTATCAAGGTATTTTATAGAAAAATGTACTCCATTCCATTAACTAACAGTCATTGCAATTTCGTTAAGAAAATATAACAACTGAAATCTTCTGGGCCATCCAAAATCTATTTTTTTATATGAAAATTTTATCTAAATGAGAAGAAAGATAAAATTAAAGCTGAATAAGATCAAAAATATACAATTTACTACATTACGAGGGAGTAGTTTTGGTATTGTTATCAGCTTTTGTCTGAATACGAACCCATTAGATTCTAAACAAATTGTACTCTTTCAGCACTCTACGTGAAAAGAATGGAATAATATATTTAACTGTAGTAAAATGCTATGCCTTATTATTGCTAGTCCTAGTTTGTTTCGTTTTCACGAATAAAAAGAAACACAACTATATACGAACACAACCGCGCCTCAACAAATGGAAACACCCATACACTTTGTATGGGGGAATGTTCTTTATGTAAACAGAATGCTTATAATTAAAAAAGATATGTTTCCTTTTGATGCTTCTTAAGTTAGTGGTTTAAAAAATCCGGTGAAATATAAACCATTGAATAAGATTCTGCTAAGTATGCATGATTCTGAGATATTCCAATAATTTTATGTGTTTCATACATATATGTATATAAATATGTATATACTATTGTTCATATGACTGAAGTAATAAAATCACTACAATTTCGGAACCGTCAGAAAGAAGTAAACATGCAAACTTCGGCAATTATTTATTGAAAATTTATTTTTTTTATAAAAGTTTAGCAAAAAGTGAAGCTACCGTAGTCTAGTAGGTAGTCTATTCTATTATCAGACGTGAGGCAACGGTTCAGACTCCAGGTCAGACATCTCGGCCAAAGGAAATATAAAAAAATATTTCTTTGGCGACTTGCTCACAGCAAATTTCTGGGAGTAGTAATAAAAATATTGCCTTGAATATTTTCGTAAAACTTTAAACTATATATTGTATAAGTTAACACACACAACTTAAGCGGTGTGCGAAGCTAGGTTATAGTCCTTACTGAAGGATTATAATGACCAATTATGTATGTGTGTGGTGAGAAGGCCAGATGACAAATTAACTGCGTTGAAATACTTTAGAATGTAGAGATATCACCAGACTACACAATGATGGCGAAACTGTAAATATATTTCACCATCCTTATTTATATTTGAAAAAAAATTCAATAAAACCTTTGCTACAATTTGAAGCTAGTTAAAATCTTCAAACAAGAGGGATGCGGTGATAGTAAATATTCTGCTGAGAGGCCGAAAACTACAGCAAAAAGAATAGATAGAAGAATAATTAATCTTAAATTTAGATCCAATGTTATCTGTCCCAAAATATTAATAAAAGCTACAGGAAAAAGTAAATCAGAAGCATCCCTATCGACGATTCACAGAAGGTCTAATGAAGCCAAACAAGCGAAAAATTCTCTTCATAAGCTAAATAAGTATGAAATTTTTGAATAAAATTTTGCGCAGATAGCGTCCCAAAACTTCAAAGCTTTTGACATTAAGGCCTTTGGGCTAATGAGTCTATAAAAGGAATGAAATGTCATATTAAATAAATGTACTTTTGGTACAAGTCTTTTCTTTCAATTGTACAAAGACAACGCTTCAATCCAATGAAAAGGGTTTTATGGTATGGGAATACCATGCATACGGTGTGGAAAAAATATTGGTTTTGGAAGGGAAAACGGCTTCTAAAGCTAATCGCTTTTTGATGAATGAAGTAAAAATTCCTAATTGGAGAAAATTTTATTCTATTTAAAGACAAAATCGTATCAGAATACGTATTGGAATATAATGTAAATAGTTTAAAAGAAAAAATTGTTTAAAAGGAAGATTATTGAGAGTGAAACACGACAAGGATTTAATTATTGCGACTTAATTAGCTCTTTCACCAGAAATACGCGCAAATATGGAATTTCTTTACCGACTCGATTGTCTGTAATGGCGTACAATAATGGATTTTTTGATTTTTTTAATTATTTTAAATTTTTAAAGTTAAACATATTGTTATTTTCCTTTAATATTATTGATTAGTAGTGTAATATACAATTGTTAAATTAAAGATTCAATGAATATAATTTTTTTATTATAACACCAACACTCAAGTATTGACTCTTACTCATGCAGTACATTGTGTTAGAATAACAGAAAGATAGTTATAGGAGAAAGAGGAGCAGTGTGCAACAAATTTTATTTTTGAAACATTATTTATTCAATTACCAGCGTTAAACCTTTGTGACTTTTTTTTCCCCCAAAACTGTTTTGTAATTCTCACTTTCTATGTCGTAATATATAATTAATGCCAAGACTTTGAAAATACCAAAACACCCACTGCTACGGTTTGTTTACTTATTTATGGCAGTCACAATATACAACAATTACAACAGTAATTAAAAATTGCTACAAAATTCTCAGTCTCAAACTTTGTAGTAATAAGTAATATTAATAAATATTAATTCTCGCCCAAAAAAAGTCTATCCAAAATGATAAGAAACTATACATTTCGTTTACTGTTGTATAACAATGCGTAGAGTACGTGTACAATCTGTAATCAAACAATAACAGAATTTAATATGTTTTAATATGTTTTTCTTTTAAGATGATTGATAGAGCAGGCTTCGAATTAGTTTATACAATTCACGTTTAGGTTCACCTCTATTTGATATAAATTAAACTCGGAGAATACGTAAATTACAAAATTATATAAACTGGAATAGTTGTCAATATATTAAAAATATTGATTTCTAATCTATACCAAGTACGTAGCTTATGTGTAATTCGGGTTTTGGATTACGGGTAGGTAACAAAAAGCATTCGACAGCGTTTATATAGCAACCAGTATTAGCCGAAACATCTATGGAATAACTGAATCTGCAAACTTAAAGGGTTCAAAAGAAATTGGCGATATTAATGATCCATGTGCGATGTATTATTTTTATTGAAGGAGTGCAAACTATTTTTACAAACATGTAAAATAACCAGTTTTTAATTGAAACTTTATTAAGGTCAAAATTTTTTCCAAAATGCGAAATTTAATGAGACAGTTCCCCAAATATAAAAGTAGTATTTATCTAGAAGTATTTTCAATCATCATAGCCGTAGTCTAGTAGGTAGTATGTTGGATTATTAGATGAAAGGCCAGGGTTCAAATCCCAGGTCAGACATCCAAGACGAAATATGAAAAAATATTTCTTCGGCGAATTACTCTCAGCAGATTTCTGGCTAAAACTCTGAGAGTAAATAAAATTGCCGTGAAGTTTCTGAAAACTGTAGGTCCTGACACTCATGTATAAAATTAAAATACACAACATAAGTGGCGGGAGAAGCTAGGCCGTAATGATTAAATTGATTTGATCCTCATTTTTTCCGCCGTATAAAGGCGCGAGAAAGCTTTATACAAGCAGTGAACTCGTGATAAAGTTCTTTTTTGCCTAGGAGATCATACATTAAATGAGTAAGGAACAATGCTAGTTTGAGTTCTACTTTACAATGAATGATCTCATAACATCTGATCGAGTTCTTGCAAAGGCAATCTTGCCGGAAAGCAGTCAGTAGATACAGTGGCGAGCAGAAGTTCACGATACTGGATTTCATCATCCATAAAAACAGAACCATACAAGCAAATAATAAAAATAAATTAATTTTATCTTTATTATTTTATTCGTCACAAATAGCAGTAAAGAAACAATAATTAATGAGATGAGTTCAATGAGTTTGAAAGAAAAAACGAAAATAACTCGCATAAACTCAATTTTGCACATTTCAAGAAAATTAATAACTAATCCAATTTCAATATTGGGTCCATATACCCTTATTGAAAATAACTTATTTTACGAAGTTTGGTATGTTTTCTACCAAATTTTCGACAACATCTTTTGGAATTCGATTCCGTTCCACATTTACACGAGCCCAAAATTTATCCATGTTTGTTAAGGCTGTTTCATACTGCCCGAGCTTTTCACGATTGACCAAAGGTTTTCAATCGGATTGAGGTCGGGACTTTGTGCTGGCCAATCCATCAATTGCCATGAAAAAGTTTCTCAAAAATCTGTCGTTCGGAGTCGACTTTAAACTGTAGGTCCCGCACCTCATGTATAAAATTAACACACACAACATAAGTGGCGTGAGAAGCTAGGCCGTAATCCTGACTGAAGGGTTGTAATGGTCAATTATGTATGTATGTAATCCATCAATTGAAAATTTTGTTTCTCAATCCATTCCTTTACAATTTTTGCTGTGTGCTTCGGATCATCATCCTGTTGTCCATAAAATTGGGGAGATGAGTTTGTAGAATCTGTAGATAGTGCTCTTTTCGTGCTGATTTCATCTACTAAGTGCAGAGAGCCAACATGGCTCCACGTAAAGCATCCCCAAACCATTATATCTTCGCCGCCAAGTTTAACGGTTTGCTTCACATGGAGTCTTTGCACACGTTTTCCGGGTCTGCGCTAGAAGTACTGCTTTCCATCTGACCGAAAATGGTTAAATTTGGACTGAGACCAGATAACACGTTTCCAATTATCAATGGTCCAATTTATGTGTCCCCTCGCAAATTTCAAGCGCGCTTTAACATTCTTATCGGGCAATGCAGGTTTCTTTTTTTAACGATGGAAGTATATCCGATGTCATGAAGCTCTCTTCTAGCAGTCTATTTGCTTACATTGTTATTAATTGCCAGCGAAGTACCCTTTGGTGTTAGCAGCTTGTTTTTTCTCATTTCAGACATCACTAGTCGAGCATCTGATTTCATTAATAATTTTTAGCGACCTCTGATTTGCGATTTGGGTGTCACGTTTGGTCTCTTCTGAGCTGCGATCACCGCCGATTGACTAATACCAAGCCTCTTGGAAATGCTAAGCGAAAAACAGCCCTTCTCGGTCATGCACACAATACTATTTTCCCCATTTTTATGCAAAAAATCAATTTTTTGCTTTGACTCGCAAGAAACAAATTTTAAACTGCTTTCCGAAGAAGAAGAACAAGAGAAAAACAAACATAACGGTAAATCTGCATGATTTCTGCTGATAAGAGAAGTGGGAGAGCGAATATATGTGCAATTCATAAAACGAGCAAAATTGAGTGTATGCGAGTTATTTTCGTTTTTTCTGTCAAACTCATTGAATTCATCTCATCAATTATTGTTTCTTTACTGCTATTTGTTACGAATAAAATAATATAGATAAATTTAATTTATTTTTTTTATTTATTTGCTTGTATGGTTCTGTTTTTATGGATGACGAAATCCAGTATCGTGAACATGCACTCACTTCTGCTCGCCACTGTATGTCCAGCATATTCTTTAAAGCTCAAGCAGTTAGACGAGTTCTCACGGATCTAAAAAAATACGATTAGCCACCTTCCTAGTACGACATGTCCGCCTTGCTGGAAAACTCAAATCGCCAAAGAGTGTGAAACTAGCAACCCTAAAAACTACCGCCGAATTTATTCCAAAGCTTTCGATGGAGTGTGGTAAGCAGCATTTATTACGGAACTTATCGCTTTATGTGACGGTAGTTGATTCTCTCGATTTAAATTGAGTTTTCTCTGGATTCGCACTTCACGAGCTGTTATAAACGCGATCTCATCAGACAAGTTTAGACTAAATTCACAGGTACCTCATGATTTTGTTCTGTCTCCACGTCTTATTCTAATTTTTATTAACATTGTTCTATTCTTTTTAGATGACAGTAACATTCGACATCCATATTATTTTCATAGCAGATCGAGCCTTTTGGAGATATAGACTTAATATAAATGGCTCAATTTGATGAACAACGTATTTTAAGATCACCGCAGTGCTGATATTTCATCATCTTTTAAATAATTTGATTATAAAATTTATAAATTTGTTTTTACTTAAATTTGGTAAATTTATTCAAATTTTTATATTTTTGGACAAGAAATATAACCATATTTCAATATAGATAAACAATTTTGCTTCAGCTGTTTATTGCATTGAGTAGGGATGCCATATTGAAATATAAATATTAATATAAGTGGTTATCATTTACTACCAGAGGCCGGTTGAAAACAATCATGGATCTAGTTTTTCTGACATTGAAAAATTTATATTTGAAACTTGATAAAGAAAAATTTATTTTGCCTCTTCCTCTCCAGATAAGGAATGTGAATCCACCTTAGATAAAGGTATTGATTAGGAAACGGATAAAGGAGAATTAGCTAAAGAAATACATTGGATAGAAGTAAAAAATAGAAAACGGTATAAAAATCTAAAAAACGAATCATCACCGCATTCATAAACAAAAAATGTTGCAAAACTACATTCTGTTGCTATTACATTCAAGATTTCAAAAAATCTCAAAGTTAATAGTTCATGATATAAGCGACTACCAAAAATTCAATTACTAAAACTATAATATACACAAAATCTCCACCTTAATGTGAATTATATTGCTAATCTTTTTTGTAAAAGCAATTAACATATTAAATTCTGTTATTGTTTGATTACAGATATGATAAATTCATAAAAAACTTTCGTGTATATAGGAAGAATAATCTTTTATAAAGAAGTTCAAATTAATTCTCCTAATTCACCAATTAATAAAAATAATTGTGATGGTAATTAAAGGCTTAAAAATAATGTCAGAAACTAATGTTAAATGAGCAATATTTGTCAATTTATTAAGATTAGTGTATTTAATCATGAGAGTTTTCTGACCGTGTTTTAAATAGAAGGGAGAAAAATTATTACTTCTATGAAAAAATGGGAACTACATACATTAAACAAATTTTGAAGACCATAGCAAAAATAAAACCACCAGAATACTAAAGCTTATGCCTCAACATATATTTGCCCGGGATATGATCACACAAAAAACTAGTGCATAAAGTAACCGAGATATGCCAAATGTATCAAAAAACATAAAATTATTGAAAACACTAAGTCTTCTACTGAATGCACTTGGGGTGAAAATCTCCTGGCCAGATATTAAGGTTATAGAATCGCAAAAGAACAACAAAAAATGTGGGGCAAACAAATAAGTGTTAAAAATATTTTTTCAAATTTAAATACTGCGAAAGTTGATGCAAAAACTAAAAAAACCAAATCTCACATACTTTTGCGTAAACTGTAAAAAAAGAAGGAAAAATAACAAAACCATTAAAATACCCCAATTAAAATTTCCCAGAGTGAAACTTCAGCAATAAAAAAAAAATACTTGAGATGCTTACAAAATAAGAAGAGTTTAATAAATAAAAATTGATCAAAGACTAAGTTGTTTGGAAACAATCAACCAAAAATCCAAAACGGAGATGACAGAATCTTTAAAATACTTCTATGGAATGAACTATAAATAGTATTAAATTCCCAAATAGTTTATATGCGTCTGATATCTGAATCACATTTTACAAACGTATCATTTCTTATATTTCGAGATTTTGTATCACTCCCCACTTGCTAGTAATCAATTCCGTGAAGTGAATGCAATTATTTTATATACAGTCAAATTAAGTGAAATTTTCATTATTGAAAATGACTTCAATGCAAAAAATGTCTGTCTCACGTCTTACCACAACTTTTCTAAGCAAGTAGAGTTTCGAATTGCAATATCATGTCAACATGAAAACTAACATACCTGCCTAGTTACTTTACAAATTTACCGAACATTGTTAATTTTTTGTTATAAGTCTTTAAACAGTTTAAAAAAATAAAGGTAAAACACCTCTATTAGCACATTAACTCATCAACAAATATACCGATTGAGAATACTACCGCTTAGTAGTGGATGAATTGAGTCATTTTGAAGCCAATATAGAAAAAGCTAGAGTAATAGATAAAACCTTTGAAAATAAAAGACAGATTCAAGAACATTTTTCAACATGAGGGTTTGTCAAATGAAAATTCCGCAGACTATTCGCTTTGTCCACTTGTCTGAAAAGATGATTAAGTTTTCCCTTTTTTTCCAAGTTTTTTGAGACGCGAAAAAGTTTTCATTAAATTTGTTTTCTAACAAAACCAATTTTTTCAACAAAGTTCAATTTTAATTTTTTTTTCAATAAATTCAATAATAATATGAGATATTTACATTTTTAAATAAAATATTGTGTAATTTATTAGTCCTGGGCAAAAGTAGCAAAGAAACACCAACAGAGAGCACCGGGCTCCGGTGTTTCCTTTAAAAATGTTACTTTTGGTACTTTTGTCAATAACAAGTTTTTGGGATTGTGTTAGATAAGAAGGAGACATTTAAACTATAGACCTGCATAAGTTTCTGAGTGTTTGCTGAACTAAGTGTGTATAGATAAAAGGTTACATATTTGAAGCAGTTATAAATTGGTATTGTTATTATTTGTAGCAGTTAGGAGGGTATGAGGGGATAAAGAGAGAATGAGAGTAACATGTTTGTTTTTCTACATTTCTCACAAGGAAATACTAGTAGTTGATGGTGGAATACAATAATTTATTGTACTATGCAAATAAAAATTCGTATATATGATTTATATGAAGATTGCTGTGCAGTGAAGGTAGAAATGAATAAATAGAATAGAAATGAATAGGATTAAAAAAAAATTTTATGGAAAAAGTGTGGATGGAATAGGTAGGGCCTGGAGATATATGTATATAGTGATATGATTTTATCAGGCCTAGGTTGAGGGTTTTTCCTCGTTAAACAGTCAAAGGGTCAGTTGATGGTGCATTAATTTCCGGCTTAGCGAAGGCCTACCAGTGGCCATTATTCCGAGAAAGATTGATGAAAGCGTTCCGGAGAAATGGCAGTTTCACTAAATTGTTTACTGAACGCACGCTTTGTTGTTGGTATTAATATTTACTTACAGCACCAAAGTTTACTTGTATATTTGCTTTAATATTTCAAAATACTTATGGTTACAAAAGATATTTCAAAGGAAAAAACATATCTCATAACATACTCTACTCAAAACAATAAACAACTCTTTTGGTTTTTAAGAGTATAGTGTGTATCCGAAAATAAAATCATACATCAGTTACACTCTTTCTCACATTTATAACCATTGTAACTGTTATGTATATGGCATATTTGTTTTGACAATATTTTAAGTTACACTCTTGCACGCCTATAATTTAAACACCATATTACAAAAGATAACAAAACCCATTTCGCTGCAGTCATGTAGTCGAGAACAGTCATCGACTAACGTGTGGTTTGAACGGTTGACTTTGATATGGTTGATATGTCCGGTCCGCCCAATTTGGGGGACAACCGCTTTTCCTTATTAGCGGAATATTTTAGAATCCTTCTCTGATTTGTCAAATATTCAAAAACCTGATCCGAAATACGTAGTAATATCGGCAACATCTGGGGACAAAACTCTGCAACAATTTTCTTGTTTTTCTGTTTACCGATCTTTAAAATGAATTTGCTCCGATATTCTGACAGTATCAGAATTAAGAGATGGCAATCTGCTGCTCCTAATAGGCAACAAACCTAACTCAGAAAAACGAATAAAATCCAAAATTTTACCTGGTATCTTCAATATCTCCTGTAAATATCATTCCAACCTGAATTCCTCAAAAGGCACAGTTTTCGCTCCATATCTAAATAACGTTCCAGAGTCAGAGATTATAACTGAACTAAGCTCCCAAGGTGTTACTAATGTCTATAAATAGCAAAAGAAAAACGATGAAGTTGTGTTTAAACCATGCGGAGTATTCCTATTCACTTTTTATCGCCATTCTACCCCCGAAAAAATAGATATCTCCTGGCATAAAGTCAAACTCCGCCAATTTTTCCCTAATCCCACGCGATGCCAAAACATTTACAATTACTCGGGACCAAAAAAATGCGTGCAAAAACAAGCCCATTATGGATGAAAACTGTGGTTCCACCCCCCCATTACCCCTGTCAGTATCGCGGACTTTGTTGCGTTAACCTGTTCTGACAACACCCCTCTTTTCCAAACGAAATGCAAAATTTTCATAACGCAAAAAAGAGATTTTGAAAATAAAAACAAAAAAAAATGCAAAAAATTTCATCATTAAACAACAATAATCACAACAAATCTGAACAAAACAAAGCAATTTCTTCTATACAATAGCCCCTCAATAGTCAACATTGACGAAAATAATTCAACAAAACAAACAAATTCCCAAAAATATAACAGAACTGAAACAACAAAAAACACAGTTGATAATTCTCTTTCTTCTACTCAACCTTCTTCTCAAGGAACAAAGGTAAATTTTGCCTACAATAACAACTCGCTCTATGACCAAATCTTGAGCTAGTACATCAACAACAACCAATTTAAAAAATAAAGAAACACACAACATAAAACAAAACAAAAACTTCGGTTTGACTAGAACAACAATAACAACAGCAATAAACAATTCTTATGTAGAACAAGAAGAACAAAAAGAAAAAATGTCTGTAGATGACGAATACTTAAGCCCCTACCATAAAAATGAATTTTAAAATTATTCAGTGGAATATTAATGGGCTAATTAATAATTATCACGAACTACAACTAATAATTAAAGATCATCATCCAGACATTATATCTATTAAAGAAACGCATATACCATATCCCAACAACAATAATATAATATACCCTAAACAATACAATGGATTTTTTCATAATTTACGCAGTAACAATACTGCTAAACAAAGCATTGCAATTTTAAAAAAATCGAGACCCCATAAATTAATTTGATACACAGATCCAAATACGGCTTCCATTGCAATTGAAATAGATATTGGCCTAAAATTTAATATTATCAACACATATACACATATATCCCCCCACAACAACCTATTCTTGCAAATAGTCTGAAACATATTTTAAACATAATCAATCCTCCCCTATTCTTTACTGGTGATCTTAGCGCTTGGAGTACACTTTGGGGTTCAAGCAATACTAACTCTCGTGGTAAAATTTTGGAAAATTTAATTTTAAGTGAAGATCTCATCATTCTCAATAATGGCAAACCTACACATCTATCCACTCATAACACATTTACACATGTTGAAATTACTTTGTTCCCCACAAATTGCCACCTTCTTGGAATACTCAACGATTTGCGTGGAAGTGATCATTATCCTATCCCTACGTTAAGCGTCAACTACAGGGGTATAAGCCTTCTCCCTATCGCATATAAGGTTCTTACAGGCATATTGTGTGAACGACTAAAGCCACTCGTCAAAACACTGATTGGAGCTTATCAGTGCGGCTTCAGACCTGGCAAGTCCACCATCGACCAGATCTTCACACTATGCCAAATTCTGGAAAAGACCCACGAAAAGCAAGTTGACGCACACCATCTTTTTGTCGACTATAAGGCAGCCTTTGATAGCCCCATAAGGGATCGTGTTTTTGCCGCAATGTCTGAGCTCGGTATACCTGCGAAGCTGATAAGGCTATGCAGAATGACGTTGAGTAATTCCTGCAGCTCCGCCAAGGTAGGAATGGACCTCTCCGAACCTTTTGATACCGTGCGAGGTTTCAGACAAGGCGATCTCTTATCATGCGACCTCTTCAACTTCGTCATGGAGAGTGTTTTGCGAAAGGCAGTGCATCGCAATGGCACATCATCCATAAAAGTGTCCAGTTGCTTGCGTACGCTGACGACATTGACATCATAGGGGTACCAAGCGAGATGTTACTGCTGCCTTTAGCGCTATTGAAAGGGAGTCTGTGAAGATGGGTCTGGCAGTAAACGAGGGCAAAACAAAGTATATGTTATGACAAGTAGAGAAGTGCGGCGTACTGTTCTCAGATTACGGTCGATAACTATACTTTTGATGTAGTCAAGAAATTCATCTTTTTGGCTCCGCCGTTACAACCAAAAATGATGTCAGTCTGGAGATCAAGCGCAGGATCACTCTTGCCAACTGGTGCTACTATGGTCTCAATAGGCAACTGAGTAACAGAGACCTCTCTCGTGCGACGAAACTAATACTCTACAAGACGCTCATCCTACCCGTGCTTCTTTATGGCGCAGAGGCATGGTTCTTATTAAGCACCGATGCAGCAGCCTTGAGAGTATTCGAGAGAAAAGTCCTACGTAAGATCTTCGGTCCAGTGCGAGCTGGCGAAGATTTCAGCATCCGATACAACAGTGAGCTGTATGAGCTCCTCAACGACATGGACGTTGTGCAGCGTATTAATATCCAGCGGCTGCGCTGGCTCGGCCATGTCGTTCGAATGGAGGAGGATGCTCCGGCGAGACGGGTATTTGATGCGGAGATCTGCGGAAGTCGGCGAAGAGGACGACCTTGTATCCGTTGGAAGGACCAAATCGAGGAAGCCCTGTCATCGATTGGTGTGACCAACTGGCGTAGGCGCGCAAGAAGCAGAGGCGCCTGGAAGGATGTGTTGCGGCAGGCCGAAATCCGTTAATCGGGTTGTTATGGCCAATTAAGAAAGAAGAAAGATCATTATCCTATTTAATTAATATATTGAAAAGCTCTAACATTCCTTCTTATGGTAGGAAGCCTAAACTTAAAATAGATTCTGCAAACTGGTCCTTATATCAAAGTAATTGCAAAGAAATCGATAATAAATAATATATATCATAATAAATAACGCTATGAATGTTAATCGACAATCAGCTTTAATTACTAAAGGTATCAAAGCAGCAGCAAATGTCAGCATTCCCCAAACTATTACCAAATGTCCAGCACATCGCGTTGCGTGGTGGAACCGCGACTTACAAATGTTAAGAAAACTCAAACAAGACCTATTCCATATTTTTCAAAGAAATAGAAATGAAAATAACCTAATACTCTACAAAAAGCTAAAAATTTTTGGTGGTTATTAAAAGCCAACAATCTCATATCGATTAATCTAGTAGCTTTTATGAAAAAGCAAGGCACAGACGACGTTCTTATATACCTCCAGCATTTCATTTCCAGAGCTTTATCAAGCAAAAACCATGTTAACATTCTATCCACCAATTTTGAAAAAGCTTTTGACCGTATAGGCATCTATATAATTCTTCAACAACTAGCAGAATGGAACATTGGCAAAAAAATTTAATTAATAATCAAAAATTTTCTTACCAATCGTAAATTTAGAGTTAGAGTGTGCGGCGAACAATCAAAAACTTTTGGTTTATATAATGGTATACCACAAGGTTCTCCATTATCTGTGGTGCTTTTTATAATTGCCTTTAATCAGTTCAGCATAATTATTTCCCTTCATAAATAGATAGAACATGCTATCTATGCAGATGACGCAGTTATCTTCACAAAAATAAAGGATAATAATAAAGTTCATTCACAAATATTCTAAGAGATATTGATAACTGAGACCACATTTCAGGCGCCAAACTGTCTATTGAAAAATGCAGTCTTTTACATATCTGTAAATTAAGGAACTGCAACTTGTTTGACGTCGAATACAAAAATATCAAAATTAAACGAGTAAATTACCTACGTATTCTTGGTATTTTCTTTGATAAAAGCTTCACCTTTAAAGAACATTGTTTACAGCTCAGGAAAGGCCTCAACTCTAGATTAGACATTTTAAAGTTCCTTACCTCTAAACATTGCAACATTCATGTCTCCACAATGGTTAATATAATTCGTTCTATCCTTCTAGCTAAAATAGATTAAGGTCTTCCAATTTATGGATGGTGCGCTCCACCCCACATGAAATTAATTTAGGCACCATACCATGCTGCAGTCCGTCGAAGCATCGGAGCTTTCCCTACAAGCCCAATTACCAATATATTAAATGAAGCCGTTTACCTTCCATCGAGGACTGTACTGTTTGCTCAACTTACAAACTTATTCCGAAGCTTCTTATCAGTAGAAATAAAGTTATATACCGTGAAATATTAAAGGTTTTCAAGTACAAGAGAAAGAACAGAATAGAATCTATTATTGCTAGATGTTCTAAGTTAGCACAGAACCGTGATCTACAATTAAATCCTATATACTCGAAACAACAGTCGGAACCCCCTTGGCTGTTAGAATAATCTTGTTGTATGAGATCTATGATTGATATCACAAAAGCTAATACGCCACCCAAGGTTTATAAACAAATATTTAATAGCCTAGTTGACCATTTCTCTAAAAATAAATGGAATCTCTTATTCACGGATGGCTCTAAATCGTCTGGCTCTACCACATTCGCAACTGTTCATCAAAACGGCGATCTTATTTATATTGGACACTTAAACAACTACTGTTCTAACTTCACAGCAGAAACTTTAGCCATATTGCAGGCTGTTAAATATGCTGTAAAAAAACAATCAAAATTTATTATTTGTACGGATAGTCTTCCTTCTAGGCAAGCTATCTCTAACTCTAAATATGACTCGCTGTTAATAAACGAGATCAGAAACTATTTAATAAAAAATTCAAACAGAATTAATCTCTTATGGGTCCCATCGCAAGTAGGTATTCTCGGAAATGAACTTGCAGATGCGGCTGCTGCCGATGCTAAAAACCGGCCTCTTCTTAAATATCCCACATAGGAAAATAAGGATATCCGGAATGTTATTTCATCATATTTAAATTATCTTCACGGTAGTAAATGGTCGAAGTATCACCACACCTACAAAAATGACAACCCCCTTGGAAGGAACCACTACTCGAAAACTTGCGCGAGAAATGTCACTACAATTATTGTTCGTCTGAGATTATTCCACTGCAAATACTCTCACAAACATCTTTTAATTAAAACATCTCATCTGCACAACTTGTAATAGGAATATTACCGTAAATCACATTCTAGACGAATGCCCTGCGTTTGACGTATCCCGGATTAAAATTTTTGGAGCTAAAACACCCTCAAGCTTACTAACTTCTGTCTGTATTAATAATATAAATTTTATTTTAAAATTCATCATAGAAAATAGCCTACAAAATCTTATATAATTTTATTTTATTTTCGAAATCGATGGCCTATGTAGCCAGTATTCCGCCCTTTAAATTAGTTACAACAATTGTATTTTTGTAATTAATAAATAATAATAATAATATTAATAATATGTTTGTTTATTTGATTGTTTGTATCTTATAGGAGGCTAAANNNNTGAACCGATTTTCATGAAATTTTTACAGCAACTTTCTGTATATCTGGAAGGAACTATAGGCTATATTTTACTTTGATATTTTATGTAAGCGAGGTGCCACGCCCACCTGTAAAATAAGTATAAATAGTTGTATATCTCACTTGATGACTTTAATTTTGTACAGTCAATTTTGATATACACGCGAACATTTTGGGAAAAAATGGGCGTGTCACTTTTAATATAAAGAATGTATGAAATTAGTATATCTAAGAAAATATTCTATCTAGAGCTCTCAAATTTTATCGGAATCAGTTTAGTATCAATATGAATATTTTAAAGACTAAAATGGGCTTACTGAAAATTGTGGGCGTGCATATATCTTGAAAACTATTAAAGCTAGAGCCTTCAAATTTCGTATGTACAATGTTCAAATTAGCAATTGTAGGCGGGGTTAATACCAAAATAAGTATGTCTTGCAAAATATACAAGCAATTTTAGTATCAAAACTATCAACTTTAAAGTCCATATAAATATCCGGAGGTAAAATGGGCTTATCATCTGCCGTATAAGAAAAAATGTTAAAATTTTTATAACCAAAAATATAAACCCATACTTTTCAACTTATGTGAGAGTGACTTCAGTATCAATATTTGAAATTTTTACAACAGCTTTCTGTATGCCTGGAAGGAACTATAGGCTGACGTTTGCTTTGAAATTTTACGTTATCACTCCCACATGTAAAATAAGAATTAAAGTCATATATTTTATATAAATATATGAAGAAAAATGACAGAACAATACACGATTTTTTAATTTAATAGCTAAACTCCTGAGCAACTAAGGATTTATCTAAGTGTATATGACCATGTTATCTCCCATGAGAGGTAAATTTTATAAATGCCATATAACCATTTGTGGTCGCCGTAGTCTAGTAGGTAGTATGTTGGCTTATTAGACGAAAAGGCCAAGGTTCGAATCCCCGGTCAGTCATCAAAAACGAAATATGAAAAATTTTTCATTGGCCGCTTCTTCTCAGCAGATTTCTGGCAAAAACTCTGAGAGTAAATAAAATTGCCATGAAAAGTTTCTCAAAAAAATCTGTCGTTCGGAGTCGACTTTAAATTGTAGGTCCCGCCACTCATGTATAAAATTAACACTCACAACATAAGTGGTGTGAGAAGCTAGGTCGTAATCCTGACTGAAGGGTTGTAATGGCCAATTATGTATGTATGTATGCATATAACCATTTACGAGTGAAGTATGTTTTATGAACATATTTATCCCACAAAGGCCTCATAAAAATGATTACATTTACTACCTGAATATATACCTTCTATTAATGGAGCATCACTTCAGATGTTTATGAACTGGAGGTATAATTATCTGTAGTCAGCTTAGTATGTAAATAATAAGAACATAACGGTATTTATAAATTACTTAATAACCGTTAACAAATAAAAAGGATTATCTTACCTAAAAGTGTGTGTGAACGTAAAGTAATATGAAGAAGATATACACTTAAAACTTAACGACGTAGTCGTCGTAGTCTAGTAGGTAGGGTGCTGGCTTATTAGACGAAAGACCAGGGTTCGAATCCTTGGTCAGAAATCAAAAACGAAATATGAAAAAATATTTCTTCGGCGACTTCCTCTCAGCAGATTTCTGGCAAAAACTCTGAGAGTAAATAAAATTGCCATGAAAAGTTTCTCAAAAAAATCTGTCGTTTGGAGTCGACTTTAAACTGTAGGTCCCGCCACTCATGTATAAAATTAACACACACAACATAAGTGATGTGAGAAACTAGGCCGTAATCCTGACTGAAGGGTTGTAATTGCCAATCATGTATGTATGTATGTATACACTTAAAAAAGTTCAGTTGAATCCTAGATTCTCAAATCGTTAGACGTTTTTTTTTAAAGTGTGCACTTTCAAAGCACACCTAAAAGTCTTTAACACTACAATCTCAAAGAGTAAGAGAAACATCGACCGCACGCGAGCTGAAACAACTGATCAAGATAACGAACGCCTGGAAAGTCAGCGATTGCGAACATCAGCTTCCAGAGCTTCCGAAACAACTGATCAGTATATCGAATGCCTGGAAAGCCAATGTTTAATGATTAATTAGAAAATAAATATCTTTAAATTAAGCTTAACAGATTTTTACCTTATTACGTTTTCTTATAAAAGAAAAAAATTACGAACTAAATATGTATTTAAAATATATATATGTGCTATATATATTTGCTTCGCTACCGCTTAGCGTTATTAAGTAAAGACATATAAATGGCTACGTTTTCTAATAAAATTAAAATAGAAATTTGAATTTATTCCTGGTATTGATCGGGTCTAAAGGATTTGATTTTAGTTAAAAAAATTAAATTATTTCAATTAATCAATTTTAACAGATTATAAATATTTTGATCAAAATAACTCAGACCTTACGTTTGACGTAACGTAAAATGGTCTGTGGTCTCCTTCAAACTGACCAGCACACTACTCGAAGAAAACTTTCGATTCAAATTATGAAATTAGTACCCTAAAGAGACAAGTTCGAAATAGTAAAATTTCTATAAACTTGCTTGTACTTTGAAAAAAGACTATTCAATTCCAATCATGTAACAATTATTTTTATATTTATTTATAGTTATATATACTTTAATTATATATACAATAATACATTAGGTGAAATTATAAGTGATTAAAGTTTTTTCAATAAATAAACTAATTCTATTCTTTTCATAATTTAACTACTATTAATGCAATTGAATTTAACGACATTCTATTGCAAAGGAACTCCATAAAGTTCATGTTTAAGTTCATCATTAGCTATTGTTTCTGATAGTGGTGAACTGTAAGATGTTGATAACCTTTCAGCGTTTCCTTCTCCATTTGATCTTATGTCGATTATATCATCAGTGCTGTCATTGATCTGAATGTTACAATCGGTACATATATCGTTTTGTGCATTAGTGGTATGTTGATTACTTTCTCCCTCTTTCCGAGTCTTATATTTAATGAAATAAACTTCTGGTTTGCTTGCCTTGAAGGAAGATTGTTGTAGTTGTTGAATGTGTTCTAGAGTAGGTACTTCTGCTTTCTTAACCAAAACATAAACTAAAGTTTTTTCATCCACTTGAGGGACAACTGCATTGGCTAATTGACTATAATCTGGTGTTGGGTATGATGGGGCTTTAATAAATATTATCTTGTAATGCTTTCTTGGTGGACTTTTAATTTGATTTATTACAGCGATTTTTTGTTGATATTCCTCACCATCATCTTGCGGCGGAACATGAACGTAAATGTGCTTTTCTACTGTGGAATCTAGAGCTAATGTTCCTCTAGATATCTCTCGTATAACCTGTCCAAGTTGACCATTTACTGTATTTAAATTTAATTGTGAACCAACATTCGGAACATATTGAATATTTTTATCTACTGTATCAAATGTATCTTGATTGAATGCAGTGTTGCCAGAAATATTTACAAAGTGTCCATTATCGCCAGTTAACAACCCATTAGATATTTGTTGAATATTTTTATTACTAGATGCAGAATGAACTGTACTGGTAACGTGTGCATATCCAGCTTTGTTATGGTCCTTCATAATTTCACCATTAAATGACTGATCAGGTCTGAGATATGGAAAATTTATTCCTACAACCTCAGGGCTGTTTAGAGGCAACGTTGCATATGCTGGTGTATTTGGATTTTGAATATTTTGCTCCGAATTTATAAAGTTGTGATGTGCTGAAACAGATGAAGCAGCATTTGATGTAGCTTGATTGTAAATATACCCTTGACTTTGAGCACTTGGTTGAATTTGTTGCACTGTGCCCGAATGGACAAAATTAGGAACAAGGCTTGTAACGGGAGGAATTGAATGCGTTAAAACGTTTCCATCATTTCCCACAGAACTGTGTTGAGATTGAGAATTATATCCGCTTTCTGAAGTAACAAAATTTTGGTTAATAGCTTGATTTGATTTGTGGTTTAAAATTCTCGCTTCAGACTGTAGATTAAGTTGTTTGCCATTAAAAATCTTTGAATGTGTACACGGTAAAAATTTCGGTGCCTCTAAAGTCTGGAAGTAATTATTTTCTAACACGGCTGTCGGGCGTTTATATTCATAACCTTGTGGTGCCCCGAACACTGAACCAAAAAAAAGCAATAGAAAAATACACATAACCGTCAAATAAGTTCAAACGAAGAATACCGTATCACGAATGAAGTATTTCAAAAGCATCTCAACTATTTATTGGCCGGTTTAAAAAGTCTCCTAGTTTAAACCTAAAGAGAAAGGAAATACGGAGAAAGAGTTATGAAATTTATTTTGCTAAAACCCAAAAAGATTACGTTTTATATTTATTGAAATTAAATGTGTTTCTGTGTTTATAAACAAATTGACGAGGGACGTATATCGTTATAACATACATACACACATGTGTTCATATAGCCGAATACATAAAGGTACTTTTTTAATTGCATAACAGTATATAAATATATATTTATTTATATATATATATATGTGTATCAATAAGCACGGTATCATAGGCGTAAAATAATAGCATTTATCAAAAATACCGCAATCATCATGATTTATACTTTCATGCAGTATGTATACGAATTCTTCAATATAATTTAAAAGTGTATCTGAAAATGTTAAAATCTTTTGTTCATAAGACTAAGATTGAGGAGTAGAAATCTTTAAAAATTTAAAAACATTTTGATTTTATTGCAAAATGATGAAAGCAGTGATTAGTTTATGAGTTCAGCTATGTACTGACTAACGATATATGTTAATTGATTCCTCAAAAAGAGGTTTGAAGGTACTTCTTTAATCCAGCAACGTTTTATTAGTTTGTATTTAAGAGACTTTCAACTTAAAGCTGTAGAAGTAAATAAACTTATTATAATTATTAGTTTTGTTTTTTGTATTTCTTTGTACACAACTATTATTTATTTTGTTTTTAATTCAAGACACATTTCAAACCAGTTTTTAATGCTTTGTTACGTTTACAGCATTCAGTGTTGCCATTGTGAAATTTTGTACAATGAATGGTTACAAATACTTAAATTTATTTTTAATAAAATAAACAAACACAGCTTTCGTGTGGCTTAAGAAAGAACAATAATATATTTTCTGATATGCAAAAAAAATTAAAAAAATAGCTAAATTAAAAATTTTTCTACGATTAGTGCCTACGGCTATCGTTTAAAATTATAAAAGCGTGTTTTGATTTACTCTTTAATTGAAAGCTTCGCCTATCTTTTTGGAGAATTTGAGTTTTCTTTCTGTTATTTTCTCTCCTATCATTATTACAATTTACTCAGTTTGTGTATTGCAATAAACAAAAACTTATTTTAGGGTGAACTTAAAATACGTTCAAAATTATTTACTGAACTAAAAATCATTCTTATAATTTGAAAACCTGTTACGATTTTCAAAAGTCTGTGTGATATGATTGTTTACAGGACCGTAAACAAATTGGTAAATTCTTATTTTCTGTGTTCCAAAATTTCTGAAGTTTAGCACATATTTTTAGGTTCACTTGATATACACAAGTCGTAGAATACCTAGCTAAGACCCGGTGTTCTTCGCTAGCCCTTAGCGTTATTAAATAGAAACAAATATATATATATATATATATATTGTTACGTTTTTACCTTTTGAAAATGTTTGAAATATGAGTTCGTAGATTGCAAATAAAATTAAGAATAAATTTGTGTTTAATTTTAATTAAATCCTTTATTAATCACACAACTCTTGTGTGCCACTGTTCACAACTTGTTTTAACAACAACAATTGCTTTATTCGTTATTTATGTTTATGCCCTTTGTGATAAACAATAACAATTATTACACAATTGTTCTGTAGATCTTTATAACGGAGATCTTCAAACCACAATTGCTTTCCTCACACGCACAGCGTCTTCACAGAACACTGACTGAACTTTTACTCTGACTCTGCATGCTTTGCCTTGCCTTTTATATAGTGACGTAAACAGTCTGATGAATGTTCTCGTAGGCGAAGGTTGTAGTCTTCGCCTTCACGAGAATTCTATGAATGTAAACAACAATGTAAACAAACATGCTTTCTTCTTTGTTGTTAGTGTATCTTGTATACGTTCGTCCTTCAGCGTTGTTGTTGTTTGCTGTTTATATGCTTATCCCTTTTTCGTTGTATTGATGTTGTTGTTTTATTTTTGTTTATTTGTGAATCAGGCAAACACGACCGTTGTTTTTGTTTTTGTAGGCTTTTGTTTAACATTTTAATGTTAAAGGATGTTTCACCATTTCCATTTTCATATATATATATATTTATATATATTTTAAATACATATATATATATTTATATATATATATATATATATTTTAAATACATATTTAGTTTGTAATTTTTTTATAAGAAAACATAAAAAGGTAAAAATCTGTTAAGTTTAATTTAAAGATATTTTATTTTCTGATTAATATTTACAAATTCTCTTAAAATGTTATCTTATTATAACTTTATCTTATCTACAATTTTTTTACGGCGTTGGTCTTCTGTCTCAGTACTTTTTGTAATTGACGATCTAGAACGTTAATTTCTGAGTCGCCGTGCATGTTCATCTGACGTCTCTGTATCTTTTGTTATAGTCGAGCGTTGACTTCTAAGGCGACTTTCCCGAAGGTCTAAGGTTTCAGAAGATATCAAATTTGTGGTTCTAGTTCGTTGACTTTGAAGGCGTATATTAGATGTTCTGATATTTCAAGAGCTCTTGCACGTTACTTTCTCAATCGTTGACTTTCCAGGCATCCGTTATGCTGATCAGTAATTTCGGAAGCCCTGGAAGCTAAGGTTCGTAATCGCTGAATTTCCAGGCGTTCGTTATGCTGATCAGTTATTTCAGCAGCTCTAGAGATTGATGTCCTACCGCGTTCGTTGTTAAGGCGAGTTTCGTGTTCGGTCGATGTTTCTCTTGCTCTTTGAGATTCTAGTATTAAAGACATTTTGTTTACTACTTTTCACAAAAACCTTAGCTTTTAAAATAACGCGTAACGATATGAGAATCTAGGATTCAACTGAACTTTTTTAAGTGTATATCTTCCTTATATTACTTTACATTCACACACACTTTTAGGTGAGATAATCTTTTTTTATTGTTTAATGGGTATTAGGTAACTAATAAATACCGTTCTGTTCTAATTATTTACATACTAAGCTGACTGCAGGTAATTATACCTCCAGTTCGTGAACATCTAAAGAGATGTTCCATTTATAGATAGATAAATTCAGGCAGTAAATGTAATAATTTTTATGAGGTCTGTGTGGCGTAAATGTGTTTATAAAACATACTTCACTTGTAAAGGGAGATAATGTGGTGATATATCCTTAGTTGCTCGGGAATTTAGCTATAAATTAAAAAATCGTCTATTGTTCTGTCATTCTTCTCCATATTTTTATATGAAATATACAACTTTAATATTTATTTTACATGAGGGAGTGGTACCTCGCCCACGTAAAATTTCAAAGCAAACGTCATCCTTAGTTCCTTCCAGGCATACAGAAAGCTGTTGTAAAAATTTTAAATATTGATACTGAAATGACTCTCGTATAATTTGAAGAGTATGGGTTTATATTTTTAGTTATACAAATTTTTACATTTTTTCTTTTATGGGAGGTACTAAGCCTACTAAGTCTAGTCTGCCCATTTTTGTTTTCAGATATTTATGTAGACTTTAAAGTTGTCATATTGATACTAAAAATGCTTGCATATTTTCCAAGATATACTTATTTTGGTATTAACTTTGTATGTAAGGTGCCACGCCCACAAGTGCTAATTTTGCAGATTGTACATGCGAAATTTGAAGGGTCTAGCTCTAATAGTTTTCAAGATGCATGCAATAAATTCCTATCGCGGGTGCCACGCCCACTATTGCTAGCCTACACATTATTTGAAAAACGATCACATGATACTGATGTAGTACATGCTCTTGCTTTTATATTTTGCAAAACATCCTTATTTTGGTATCGATTTTATATGGAAGGTGCCACGCCTATAATTGATAATCCGCCTATTTTTCCGTAAATGTTTATATCTATATACAGATTGTGCATGCAAACTTTGGAGATGCAAACTCTAATAGTTTTCAAGATATATGCATTTAATTCATATGGAAGGTGCCACGCTTACAATTTTTAGTACGCCCATTTTAGTCTTTAAAATATTCATATTTATACTGTTACGAAAATGGAAATGGTGTAACATCGTTTAACATTAAAATATTAAACAAAAGCTGCAAAAACAAAAACAACAGACTTGTTTGCCTGATTAACAAATAAACAAAAATAAAACAACAACATCAATATAGCGAAAAAGGGATAAACACGTAGACAAACGTAAACAAGATACAAAAACAACAAACACGAAATCATAAATAAATGTAAACAACATGTTTACATTCTTTGAAGACCGGAACCTTCGCCTACAAGAACATTCATCAGACTGTTTACGTCGGTATATAAAAGGCTAGGCAAGGCTTGCGAAGTCGGAGTAGAAGTTCAGTCAGTCTTGTGTGAAGACGCGTTACGTGTGAAGTAAACCAATCGTGGTTTGAAAATCTCCGTTATAAAGATCTACGGAACAATTGTGTAATAATTGTTATTGTTTGTCGCAAAGGGCATAAACAAAGGAATAACAAATAAGCAATTGTTGTTGTTAGAAGCAGTCCACAAAATGGCACACAAAAGTTGTGGGATTAATAAAGGATTTAATTAAAATAAAACACAAATTATTTTTTTATTTTTATTTCCAATCTACGAGTTCATATTTTAAAAGGTAAAAACGTAACAATTGGTGTCAGAAGTAGTATTGCAAAATCTAAAAGTAAAAATAAATAAATAAATAAAATGAAACTCTCCGAATTAAGAGTGGAACGACTTAAACGAAAGTTGGATAAATTAGAGCTGCCAACGACGGGCACGAAAAATGAACTCCAAAGGCGGCTAAGGGAGGAACTTCAGCATCAGGGCATCGATATCGATTCTTACGAGTTCGAAGATGAGGAGGAACGAGAGTTACAAGACCCAGCGCCATAAATTCGTTGGTAGCCGCTATGACGGAACAAATGCAAAAGTTATTTGCCGACGCTCAAGCCGAAAATCAAAAACTTCAGACTGAGTCTCGAAAAGAAACTGCTCAGAAAATGGAAAAAATGCAAGCAGAAAACCAAAAGTTACTTGCTGAAGTAAAAGAAGCTTCTGAGCAGAGAATGGAGAAAATGCAAGCAAAATTGGTGGCAAAAATTTAAAGGAAATTTGAGGAGAAGCTGCAGGAAGCAAAAAAGCTAGTCAGCAAGAGGAAATTTAGAAAAGAAAACCACAGACTCAGAAGGTGACGAGGAGCCATTAAATGGCGGCAGCCCAAAGAAGAATAGAAGTAAATCAGATGGCAAAGCGAAGGGAGCTGTCAAAGGAAAAGCTAAAGCCAAGAAAGCCTCTCATAAAGACAATGATGGCGAAGATGATGAAGAAGGCGATGACGGTGAAGAGGAGAAATACGAAGTTACGGACATTGTTTGTCATAAGACGGAACGTGGTGTGTCGTATCTCCTTATCAGAAGAAAGGGATATGCAAAGGCTGACGACACCTGGGAGCCGGAGAAAATACTTAGTTGTCCTGAAATCATCGAGAAATATAAGAAGAAACAAAAACAATCGGCGAAGCAAGGTTCTACACTAGCCAAAGATAAAGGAGGAAAGGCACCCGCCGGTCGAAGAAATAGGAAACCAATCGACGAAGAAAAAGAGTGGGAAGTTGAAAAGATTATTGATTATGCTGGGGAGAACGGGAATAAAAAGATGGGCGAAAGTAGTAGCGAACTAGACTGGGATACCGATGAATAAATAGGTGAAAGTGTTTCTATTGCGACGGGTATCAAGAGGGGACGAATGATCGATATTTCCTCACCAGTGGAAAAAGAGAAAGATCGTAATGGTGGTCTTGAAGATTCACGAAGTAAACTGAGTCGCTCACGATCAAAAGAACGAGGGCAGGAATACAGAGAACATGAAAATGAATGGGAACAAGAATGCGAAGATGAATTGAAAGAGAGAAGAGGGAGAATGAACGAGAATCCGAACGTTAAAGGGAACCCGAAAGAAAAAGAGAACGCGAGGATAAAGTTGTGAAAACCATTGGAGACCTGCAACGTAAGAAAGTACTAGAGGAAGAGTTACTTGAGTACAAAAAGACAGAAGAAAGCGCGGGAAAAGGAAGCGAAACAGCTTAAAGGGTTCCTAGAAGACTACAATGACTATAAGAGTCGGAAACTGCAACGACGTCTGGCAGAAAGGGTTCGAGAGACAGATTCAGATAGAAAGGACCGAAATAAAGAACATGAAAAATTGTACGGAACACAGATAATTACTTACTTACTTACTTAATTGGCCATAACAACCCGATTAACGGATTTCGGCCTGCCGCAACACATCCTTCCAGGCGCCTCTGCTTCTTGCGCGCCTACGCCAGTTGGTCACACCAATCGATGACAGGGCTTCCTCGACTTGGTCCTTCCAACGGATACAAGGTCGTCCTCTTCGCCGACTTCCGCAGATCCCCGCATCAAATACACATCCTCCTCCATTCGAACGATATGGCCGAGCCAGCGCAGCCGCTGGATATTAATACGCTGCACAACGTATATGTCGTTGAGGAGCTCATACAGCTCACTGTTGTATCGGATGCGGAAATCTTCGCCAACTCGCACTGGACCGAAGATCTTACGTAGGACTTTTCTCTCGAATACTCTCAAGGCTGCTGCATCGGTGCTTAATAAGGTCCATGCCTCTGCGCCATAAAGAAGCACGGGTAAGATGAGCGTCTTGTAGAGTATTAGTTTTGTCGCACGAGAGTGGTCTCTGTTACTCAATTGCCTATTGAGACCATAATAGCACCTGTTGGCAAGAGTGATCCTGCGCTTGATCTCCAGACTGACATCATTTTTGAATTTCTTGACTACATCAAAAGTATAGTTATCGACCGTAATCTGAAAATCAGTACGCCGCACTTCTCTACTTGTCGATAACATATACTTTGTTTTGTCCTCATTTACTGCCAGACCCATCTTCGCAGACTCCCTTTCAATAGCGCTGAAGGCAGCAGTAACATCTCGCTTTGGTACGCCCTATGATGTCAATGTCGTCAGCGTACGCAAGCAACTGGACACTTTTATGGAAATAGTGCCATTGCGATGCACTCCCGCCTTCCGCAAAACATTCTCCATGACGAAGTTGAAGAGGTCGCATGATAAGGGATCGCCTTGTCTGAAACCTAGCACGGTATCAAAAGGTTCGGAGAGGTCCATTCCTACCTTGACGGAGCTGCAGGAATTGCTCAACGTCATTCTGCATAGCCTTATCAGCTTCGCAGGTATACCGAGCTCAGATATTGCGGCAAAAACACGATCCCTTATGGGACTATCAAAGGCTGCCTTATAGTCGACAAAAAGATGGTGTTTGTCAACTTGCTTTTCGTGGTCTTTTCTAGAATTTGGCGTAGTGTGAAGATCTGGTGATGGTGGACTTGCCAGGTCTGAAGCCGCACTGATAAGCTCCAATCAGTGTTTTGACGAGTGGCTTTAGTCGTTCACACAATATGCCTGTAAGAACCCTTATATGCGATAGGGAGTAGGCTTATACCCCTGTAGTTGGCATAACGTTAGGGTCTCCCTTTTTCAGGACAGGACAGAGGACACTGAGGTTCCAATCGTTGGGCATACTTTCTCTAGCCATATTTTGCAAATAAGCTGGTGCATGCGGCCCTACCAACTCATTACAATCGGTCTTAAACAATTCAGCGGGAAGGCCATCAGGACCTGCCGCTTTATTGTTTTTAAGTCGCATAATAATGACTTTGACCTCTTCATGGCTAGGCGGCGAATATCCACGCGTCATCGTCGATCGGGTACGGAACATCATCTCTACAGGCGGTATTGGTATCGTCACCGCCTTGTAGCAGAGTAGAGAAGTGTTTCCTTCCACAACCTCAGCACCCCTGCGGTTCTGTAACCAGGTTTCCATTCTCATCCTTGCAGGAGGACGCTCCGGGTTTATAACTTTCGGTTAGACGCTTAACCTTTTGATAAAATTTTCGAGCGTCATTCCTACATCTGTACATCTCGACTTCCTCACGCTCACGCCTTTCCTGCTCCCTCTTCTTGCGTCTGAAAAGGCGTCTCTCCTTCCTTCTCCTCTCTCTATGGTTCTCGACAATGGCTCGCGTAGCGGCAGACTGCAACGTTTTCTTGTATGCGGCGTTTTTCGCTGCAGCTGCCTCGCCACACTCCTCATCGTACCATTGATTCCGTGTGGGGTGGGCGTTCAAAACCAAGGACTGTTCCGCAGTAGTGCGTAACGAGTGGGAGATGTTGGCCACAGTCCACCAATGTCGCTGAGATTAGATAGGGAACGACGGAGCTTATCTGAGGAGTTGAGCGGAGAACGCCTCAGCTGTCCTTTGTGATCGCACTTTTAACGTCCAGCTTTCGCAGTGTACTAGAGCGCGCAGACCTTGAGACGCTAATGCGCACTCGGAACTTGGCTGCGACAAGGTAGTGGTCCGAGTCGATGTTTGGACCTCTAAATGTGCGCACATCTAGTATACTGGAAACGTGCCTTCCGTCAATCACAATATGATCGATCTGGTTGGATGTTGATCGATCAGGGGACATCCAAGTGGCTTTGTGGATGTCGAGATGCTGAAACCTGGTGCTACATACTACCATGTTACGCGCCGCGGCTAAATCCATCAGCCTCATACCATTGGAGGTAGTGTTCGCGTGGAGGCTGAGATACCTTCCCGCCCGACCTTCGCATTAAAATCTCCAAAGACGATTTTGGCGTCATGGGCCGGCACTTATCATATACGTCCTTGAGTTTAGCGTAGAAGGCATCCTTAACCACATCGTCCTTTTCTTCCGTCGGGGCGTGAGCACAAATTAGGCTGATGTTGTAGAATTTTGCCCTGATGCGGATTGTGGCTATTCTTTCGTTCACAGGTGTGAACCCAGAGACAAGATGGCGAAGTCTCTTACTAACCACGAATCCGCATCCGAATTCGTGCTTATCAACATGGCAGCTGTAATACACATCGCAGGATGCTAGCCTTTTGCATCCTTGTCCTATCCATCGTATTTCCTGTATGGCAGTGATGTCCGTCTTACATTTCATGAGGACATCCGCCAACTGGGCGGAAGCGCCTACCCTGTGAAGGGTGCGGACGTTCCACGTGCCTATTCTTAAATCGTAGTCCTTTAAACGTTTGCCGTGGTCGTCAACTTTTAGGGGGATCCTTTTGGAGGCTTATATTTTGGTCTTCACTGGATGAAATTTTTACGTGGTGGGTTCCAAGCCCTACGCACAACCCAAATTTAACGTCCAGGGGATTGGACTTCGCTGCACGCATTAGTTAACATCTAGCGGGTGCTAGAATGCCATCCAGGAGGGGCCACGAGGAGGCTGCGTGTCAACTTGAATACAGCAAGACAAGGATCGCCCTGGTGGTTGCCACGTTTACCACAGTCAGAAACTTTACTTTGTTTGCATGCAAACCATCCCTCCAGATAATTATTGATGTTACGCAGATAATTATTGATGTTAAATTGGATAATTTACAGCTTAAGGAAGGAGAACAAGAACAAGACAGTGATAAGCCCATATCTGCAGGAAAACGTCCAAATTCATATGAACTCTACCATCGGGATGACGTCATGGTAGGAGTGACAAGTGTAGGAACTGCAGTTTCAACAATGCGATCGCTTTCCAAAGCTGACTCTGTCGATTCGTCGTCTAATGACGATACGGACTCTTGGCATATAGAATCTATGTCACCCGTAACACCCCATGCGTTCGCCACATAGAGGTCAATCTCAGCAGAGACCGCACTAGCTCAGGTGACCGCTCGCACGATTTCCAGATTTCCAGTAAGTAATGTACAGAAAACGAAAGTCGTGGAGGAAGTAGTCTTTTAAATAAAATTAAAAGACTAAGAGATGTAACGTATAGCACACAGAAAGTTTACAGCCCCCGATTAAAAATGAAAGTCGTACACTTAGAGCGACTGGCGAAATATGGAGCGGAGATAATGAGCCTATTCGGGACGAACAGGCTTAAGTGGGCGGCAGTGTTACGAAAATGGAAATGGTGTGTGATTAATAAAGGATTTAATCAACATTAAACACAAATTAATTGTTTTATTTTTATTTGCAATCTACGAGCTCATAATTCAAACGTTTTTAAAAGGTAAACACGTAATCTGTATACGTTTTATAATTAACATATATGATATATATGATCCATTGATTGCAGAGCTGCTGTAAAAAAGTATGGAATTATGATCAGTGCGGAAACAGTAAATAAACTGTCAACATTTTTGAATACTAAAAAGAAGTTTATGATTATTTTTTCTTACCTCCTTAATGAATATCTTATGAATCCAATCAATAAATATGCGGGACGTCATCCACACATTTTTTTAAAAATCTTAGTAAAGAAGATTATTATACACTCTGATGTTCCTTTGTTTTTTAGCTTTTGCAATAACCAATGGCACCAATTTATATGCCTCATTGGACTCTGAAATACATACTTTTTGAATTTTAAATCCGGGAGCACTTTTTTCACAGGCAGGAAGACAATGGAAGAATATTCCGGTTTCATCGACATTAAATATTAGTAAATCTATTATACCCATCCCAGTGTCTTTAGCACGATACTTGTGAATGAAAGGATTGCGGCAACTAGAAAGCATCACGCCACCAGTTTTCAAAAATCGAATGTCATTCAGTTTACCATCCGTCATTTGCTCACTATTGAAATATTCTCATTTAAATCTATTTATCTATCTTCATTCATTATAGCTCCAGTCATGTTGTATTTTCTTTCACGTTGTTTCAGAAACCATTCACATAGTCGACTTTTTCCAAATATTTGTTTTTTGCATCCTGATACGTGTTTGAAACTGCATTTAATATAGCTGTTCTATTTGATTTGAAATAGGTTGATAGGCTAAGGCGATTTGCTCTAAAAAGTCAATTTATATATTTATTTTTTATCATAGACAATTTTATATTATTGCAAAGTAATCAATATAAAAACCGAATGATAAAAATTTGAGCCAATCAACAACTAATAACCAGGATTATTCATTATTTTTTTGTTCTTGTTCTAGGGGCGATTTTGATCTCTCAAAGTTACGTATTATGGATAAAATTGATTAATCTAATGATGTTAAAAATAATCCGGTATCGAAAAAGCCTAAACAAGAAGGAGCGTTCCTGAGATACATACCAATCTTTAAGAAAGTCAGATAAATCGGAGCTGATCAAGGTAACGTCCAATACTTCCCTCCTGTTCGAGGTAAGAAAGGTTGGTTCATTACCCCGTTTGGGTATAACTAGCTTATTAATAATAAAGTCAAGGAAGCACTCACCACGTTCGTTGAAACCGAAACTTCCCCATATCGTATGGTGGGAGTTGGCGTCGGTTCTGATAATGAACGGAATCCCACGTAATTGTGCATCTGCTATCAGTCGGCCAATGGGTTTTTGAAGGGAAAGAGCCCACGGTCGTGTCCAAGATATGATGTCGAGATTCATATGACTTTCGGATTTAACTCGATGACCAAAGCGACTGTGTCCCTGTCGCTATACCCAGAAAGAAGGAAAATATTAACGTTATTACATAAGCCTACTTGTATTCTGGACAAACACGGTGCGATAGCCGCTGGCGTTGAGCCCACAAACTCTGCCATCCTGGGTTCCTGAACTAGAATGAACTCCACATCATTCACTACTAGGCGGAGGAAGCGGAACGACGGAAGCAGTTTTGGAATGTTGCAGATTAATTTGGATGACTCTCGTCATTGGCGTATCAACGAAATTGTTACAAAATTTTCTGGCTTCTTCAAGGAATCTGTAATTGATTTTTGTATTAGTATATTCACTTCTATAGTTAATGAATATACAACTATTCGTTCAAAATCAGGTAGGTTTCAAACTTCTGATTTCGTTCAAAAATTAGTCAAAATGAAATACAATGGGCAGAAGGAATTGAGAAATACCCCGACTTCAAAAAAAAAAAAATGTTTAAAGGTGAAAGTCTATACAATGCGTTTAATGTGTTCTTGAATTACATGCGTTATAGACGGCAAGTTTTTTGTTTTGATGAGTTGTTGTGGTAAAATAATTATCGAATAAAAACAGTTTTGGGATAAATGGATTATCAAATTGTAATTGTAATAGAATTTATGGAATTAATTGAATTTAGGCCTACGAAAAGCTTCAAAAGAACACAAGGCGTATGTTTTAAATTAATTTCTCAACTATTGCTCTTGTTCAAAAATAAATGAATTCAAAAGAGATGACACTACTGAGTGTCAAAGGTAAATTCAATTGATAACTACAATAGTATGCAAATTCTGATCATGAAAGAAATGTGTTAAACATGAATTTTAATATCTTTTTTTTTCCTGAAATTACTATTAAACTTTATAATGAAAGATTTGTTATTATTATTTTTATAATACAAAACAAGGAATGTAAAAATAGTAACGCACTATAAAAATGTATTTATTGATGTTATTGATAAATATTATATAATTTGTTATCCCTAGTTATAAAAAACGGCTAGCGATGCATGAGAGAATTAGATTTCGTAGAAGATATCAGAAATCTCAAAAGTTTTCTGATGTTTCTTTTCGTGAGAAGACCTATCCTGTAGGTAAAGGTATAATTATTTTTTGTGTAAACACAAATTGAAGCAGATATTTTGCTAATTTCTAAAATCTCGGAGATTATTTCATTAAACCTTTTGTAATATGAGAAGACAATGATACGCTATGGCTCTTTCACCTGACTTAGAGAAAGCGTTTGATAAAGCCTTGCAGTGTGGAATACTTTTTAGAATGAAGTGTTTGCGAAGTGATCTTCACATTTTTAAAATGTTTAAATGTTTTTTTTTTAATAGAAATTTTTGCACACAATTCTCCGATATTTTGGACGCCTTTTCAGGTTTATTTTCAGAGTACATCAAGGCATTATGCCTCCTCATTTATACAATATTTTTATGTTTAAATTTCCACCCAATTTCCTAAATTCGGCAGGAGTCCTCTATGCTGATGATTCAGTACTCTATGTTCACCTCTAATCCCCCCATTAATGGCACTTCAAATTGTGTCTAGACATTTAGGTAAAACTAAAAATTTTTATGATTTGGGGGGAATAAAGTTAAACGCCTCGAACGTAGCCACACTTATTATTTGACTCCACTTGGAGCGCATTTCGAAAATATTTCTGTTAATTTAACTTGCTATTCATCGTATTTTTTTAAAAAGACTTCCTATTTCTCACAGTGTTTATTAAATTCTACTACTTCTATCAAGTCTGGCACTGACTAGTTTCTTATATATTTAAGATTACACTATAATCTTAAATTTTACTATTAGTTATTGTAATATACGTATATTTCTATATAATATTGTTTTCAAAAAAGTCTCGAGAAATATATGCCTGATGGTAGAATTTGTTACGTGAAAAACAAGAGCTAAATGTTTTTTGTCGGCCTTTTTCCATATTTTTACTTTTGTCTCTAAAGACATCACTTTATATACATATAGTTGTGTGAAATATAATAGTAGCGCTGTATTCAATATATTTCAGTTAAGTAAAAAAGTTAATTATTATTCAAGTTAAAAAAAGTTTGTTATTACATTTTATTACCACCTGTCTAAACTTCTGAAAAATAAAAAAAACTTCAAGACAAATACTGATTTTCCAAAGAAAACTATGCTAAATTGTTAAAAACTTAAAATATTTGGTGTGCAAAAAAATAGTAGTAGCTTTAGAAAATGTATCTGCAAGAAAAAAATCTTGTCAAATTGATAACTTTTTTTTATCTTATTTTGTTAGATATACCTAAATATTTAGTTGAAAAGTCCTTGTTGGATATTACAGCTGTGCAACGCCAAGGAATTGAGTCAACTAAAGATCTGCACCTCTCGAGAGGAATATTTTCCCAAGCTGGCCTCACAGACACCTTCAACTGCTCTGGATTTCCCAGCTTATCTTTAAAAACAACTTTTTCCACATCGCCCCAAAGATTTTCAATAGGATTTAGGTCTGGGGACTGAGCCGGCCATTCTAATACCTCAACTTAATTTTCAGAAAACCAATTTTGTGCTATTTTACTGATATGTTTGGGATCGTTGTCCTGTTGGAACACCCATTTAAGCAGCATATTATATTCTGCATACGGTAGCATTACAGTTTTTAAAATTTCCGCATACGTTGAGGAGTCCATGTTACCTTTAATCCAAAATATGGGCCCTGTACAACCCCAAACGTTAATTTTTGCACCACAATGCTTTACGGTCCTCATGAGAAATTTAGGATCGTAACCATTGTTTTTTGGTCTTCTTACATATTTTCTTGTGTCAGGATTACCAAAAAGAACAACTCTGGATGCATCTGTTCACAAAATATTGCGCCATTTCGACTGAGGCCAGTCAACGTGAAGTCTAGCAAACTTAAGTTGGTTGCGGACATGTCTTGAATTCAACAATGGTATTTTCCTTGGACTTCTACCAAATAAATTGCCTTTAACTAGATACCGGCGAATAGTTGAGGTATGAACATCAAGCTCCAAGTCCTGTTTTATCTTTGTTGAAGTAACAAATGCGTCTGATGATTCCATGGGTGGCAGATGCAGATCTTTAGTTGGCTCAATGCCTCAGCGTTTCGAAGCTGTAATAGCCAATAAGGGCTTTTCAAATAAATTTTATGATATATCTAACAAAATAAGATAAAAAAGTAATCTCTTGTTACAACTGTTAGGTCAGCTTGGGAAAGTATTCCTCTCGAGAGGTGCAGATCACAGCACAGCAGCCAACAAGGGCTTTTCAACTAAATATTTAGGTATATCTAACAAAATAAATAATTTCTAAAGCTACGACTATTTTTTTGCACACCAAATATATTGAGTTTTTAACAATTTAGCATAGTTTTCTTTGAAAATTCAGTATTTTTATTGAAGTTTTTTTTATTTTTCAGAAGTTTAGACTGGTGGTAATAAAATGTAATAACAAACTTTTTTTAACTTGAATAATAATTAACTTTTTTACTTAACTGAAATATATTGAATACAGCGCTACTATTATATTTCACACAGCTGTACGTCTCAAGTTCAACAGAAACATGACTACGCGTTTCTAATTTCATACACCAATGAATAAAATTGCACTGTCAATAAACATTACATAAATAACATGGGATTCACACCAAATAAATGACATAAAGCCAATATTTCAGTATTAAAAACAAACAAACAGAAAAAAAAAACATTTTGATAATAGACATTATTCTTAGTAATGTATTAAAAACATTAGTTCTAATATGCTAAGAAATGGAATTTCAGCAAATTTTAATTTACAAGCGCCTACTGTATTGCTAAAATATAAAAATATATTGGGTACGAAACGATTTTGCAGAAAAACTTTATTTCAAATAATCCTGGAAAAGTTTACGCTAAATTTTCTTTAATTTTGATTTTCAAGAAAATTTATTATAATTAGCAACAAGATACAAATCTTATAAGTGAAAGTGGTTTTTATAGCATCAGTAATAAACAACAAACTATATGAAATAACATTAAAGGAAATTAACTTAAATTAGTTATTACCTATTAAATATAAATTTAAAATAAATATAAATATAAATAAAAATATAATATAAAAGAATTTTTAAAAACTAACAAAACTATAGAAATAAATAAAAAAAATTAGAAGACAAACAATAATAAAAATGATATATCAGGAAATTAAAAAAAATTAAAAATATGAATAAAAATATGACAGATAAAAACGTAAATAAAACAAATTAAAAATTTTAAAAATGAAATAAAAAGAAAACTATCCAAGTTAATTACTATTAATTATGAGGTAATTATTTATTTTACTCTAACGTAAAATATACATTAAGAAAATAATTTCAATAACTCTTGAATGCATTTGCATTGCCTAAATTTTGAATGTAATTTGGAAGGGAATTAAAAAAAAAAAAATAAAAATAAACAAAAAAACTGTCCAAAGAACAATTTGGACAACAATCCTTTTTTTTTAACAATATTGAATTTAAGATAAATTTACAATGAATTTCAAACTTTTTGAATTATACAATTGAATTGCGTTTACCAACACTATTTATACATATCTTTACCGTATAGATAATTTACAAGTAGATAATAGATTAATTGATAGAAAAAATTTGAATTTTCTTGAAGCATAAAATTAATTTGTAAAGTTACTTACACTTTGGCATTTGAAATATTAACTCCTCTTTTGCTTTAAAAACATATTAATCTTTAACGCTTTCTCTACATAAAAAAATTAATTTACTTTAATCTTGTAAATACAGACGAATATAAAAAAGAAGATTAAATTTAAAACATCAAACATACACACACTCTTAATCCATTTGGTTACTCTACATCACAAGGTAAGATTTCCCATCATTTTACCAAACTTAAAAGAAGAATTAATAATTCTTTTCTTTCTATCTCTCCCATTTAACCCTAATTATAATTACATCGGGTAATTATAATTGCAACTCTCTTTGGAAGTTTGGTACATTTGCTTTCCACCCCTATATACCAATCTTCCACAAGAGAGTCTGCCTACAATAACACTCGTTATTTCAAAAACTGTGACAGAAAAGTCTTATATCCTTGTTAATAATCCTCTTACACCAGTAAGATGTAGCAAACTTTATTCGGCTGTTTTGTGTAAATAAGTTTATGTAATAGAATGCAATTACAAACATAGTTGCTGTATTGTCGTATGAGCTTTCGGTTGTCAATACTATCGCAGTTTGAAAAAATTTCACACCCATATAAAAGTACAGGAATTAGGTACAATTTAGAGAGTTGCATATGAAAGACAAAATGATTTGAATCTATAACATCCCACAATTCTCGAAGTATACGATAAATTCTACCAAGAACGATTCTTATTCGATTAGACCACGATTTTCTGCCATTAAAGACAATACCCAGATTAGATTATGGTATGATAAAGTCAATTTTGTTATATTCGTTATACATTGATCCGTTAGCTGAAGACCAGCTGACAATTTTACTGTACTAGGATATACAAGCAGAACAAAAGAGAAATAAACACCTCTGGTATTGTTAAGCGGATCCGAAATATTTTTGAAATGTGGTTATTAAAAGAGAATAAATTGGACTACCAGCAAAATTAGATAAATAAAACAGATTTTGTAGCTTTCTTAAAATAACTTTTTGATCGACTGCATCAAAAGCCTTGGTGTGATAAAGAAGAACTAAAAACGCAAAATTCTTTTCATCTAGTTTCGATCTCAACTAAGATCCTCAACTACATTCATTAGAGCGGTAGTACAACTCCTTCCTTTCTTCAATTCTGCTCGACTAATAGTTAAGCAATTATGACTTTCTAGATAATGATTGATTTTCCTAGCTATAAGGTTTTTTATTGCCTTGGACAAAAAGAAAGAATACCAATTGGTGTAAACTTATAGTTATTTTTGAAAATGGGAATGTTTTCAGATAGTTTCCATTTATCAGGAAATGTAGATTTAGTCATAACTGTGTTGAATAGGTGGGTGTAATATTGCAAAAGTCCAGGTGTCAAAGTTTTTAAAACAAAGGATCTAAATCATCAAAACGAAGCGCATTTGATTTCACATTTCGAATTTCAAACTAACCTACGCAACGAAAAGTTAAGGAGTATTGTGGTGAAACACAACAAAGGTCATCATATATGTTACTAATAGACGTTGGAACCTTAACATCTACAAATCTGTCATAAAGCAAATTTTCCTGAATAAAAGATAATTAGCCATATGCATTACCCAGTGTATAAATATATAATATTACCTTTCAACAAATGCAAGGTAAAACACACACATTAAAAATTTTATTTCTTGACTCTGACACTCACCCAGGGTTAATAAATCAATTTTAAGTCTGCTAAGTTTCTCCTGAAAATATAATTTCCTAATTTTATCATAATCCTGAATAAATTCCAACTTTAACCCTATTCTGCAAATTTAAGTTTTTGGTTTTTAAGTTAATGGAGGTAGTCCACGACGTTCATCTAATGAATTGCACCGACCCTAGAAGATGAAAAACTGCTCCAAAAACTAACTTCTTTCTTATATACTATCATATGCATTATTTTTTGGTATACGAATAAGCGTTTTTCCATCAGATCCGAAAAAAGTGTTCCTTTCCAGATGACGTCTGACTATTTAGTTATGTTTTGTTTACTCAAAACTGTAACCTTCCTGGCACTGTGTGCTTTGAATCCAATTTCTTGGAATGTCTCGTAACACTAAAATTATTTTTCAACTCTAAAAACCTATGTTTTTGAGCAGTACATTAATTTCTTTAAATTACTCCATTTCTCTTCCCAAAATACTAAACTAGTCTTTTTCAATTAAAGTGCATCCTTCGTTGCGATTAATTTTAACCACTTTTTTTGAACTGAGCTAGGACAATTTCTAATTATTATATACAGTAATTAAAATCTATGCGGCTTTATTAACATACCGAAAAACGTAAAACAGATCATAGTTACAAAAGCAATCTTTTTTTCCAATATTTATATTTATATAAGTTATTTTATTTTACTTGTTGATTAATTTAATTTATTTATTCTTTTCTTTATTTAAATCTTTTAATTTTCACTATAGATATTTTATTTATTTAATTATTTTTTATTCTTACTCTAATTTATTTGTTTAAATATTTTCCGAGCTATGCTCTGCTCTTGTTGAAGACAAATTTAAAAAAAAACAATATCTTAATTCTAATTACTTCTTTAACACAAAAAGAAAGTATTTAAAAAACCAAAATTTCAAAATTATAATTCAATGTCAAAGCATACCAACAACATAAAAGAAAAGATCAATTGAAAGTCATCAATTGGAATGACTTTAAATGACTTTGAAATCAGTTGTTGGTATAATTAATGTTATCTTCTTACTTTTAAAAATGTAAAGAACTAACGGTACTGAATAAATGATCATAGGAAAAAGTATTTTTCTTAGTCTAACTTAATTATAATTATCTTTGCTATTATTAAAATTATTACCATTATAACTTCATTCACAAACTTAATTAACCTACTATGCAGGCTCATATGAAAATTAATCTATTAAAATTAAATCTATTGTAATTAATATATTATAATTTTATTATTATCTACCTACTATGTAGGCTCAGTACAATATTAATTTAAACGTAATCCTTAAAACTAAAAAGTTAAATATAAAAATTAAGAAATTAGAAACATGTAGTATATTAACTTATATAACATAATTTATATAGCATTACAAAATCTGAATTTTATAAATAAAAATGTTATGACAGTAAGCAACTAACTTTGGAACTAATATGAATTATATAAGGAACATACATTTATAGATATAGTTTAAAAGATAGAAAAATATTAAAACAAACACAGGCATAACTGCTATACAAACTCAGGCGTAACTGCTATGCAAACACAGGCATAACTGCTATAAGAAATATCTAAAAATAAATGTATTAAAGTCATAATTGTTATATTTTAGAATTAAAATTTTGTTTCCTGAACTTATTTTATTTTTAATGAAAATAAGTTATGATTTTCTATAAATGTTATTTATGACAAAATGTTAAAGACAACACTTCACTAGAGTTATTTGCAGTTTTACTGAAATAGGCAGCTTTAATTAAGCCTGTGATGTTACAAATGTAAATATAATATTAACATAAAAATTGATATATTATTTATTTATTAATACAATACAATTACAAATTATATTTAATAATTTTACAAACTAAGTAACTTCTGCTCGGTGTAGTGTAACAGACCAGAGTCTCTGGTGAGAATCGAACTACAACCCTCACGCTAATAGTCTATCACTCAACCCACTAAATACTAGGGCACCAAAAATGAAAAAAATAATATAAATAAACTAGAACAAAACAAAATAAAATCTTAAACCTATATACAAATTTATTTATTTATTTAAGCTAATTGTCCATTAAATTTACGGCTTAGGAAATACATATAAATATTTTTAAATATATAAAATCATATACATAAATTGGAAACAGTCATATTAATAAAAGATTGAGAGTTATTTAAATGTTCAGTGAAGTCAATCGTGTTGTGAAATTTATTTATTTGCAAACAAATTTTTTGCAAAGGATCAAAATTAATGTAGTGTGTGTATTAACATATAGTGGTTCATAGGAACGAATTTGCATTATTGGTACATAGATATGTGTCATACCCAACGGAATGCAATGATGAATAGCATTAGAAAATCGTTAGTAAACATTAATGACACTCTCACATTCGACGTACAGTCAATCCTCGAATGTGGCTGTATGAATAGGATTAATATTAAAGCGCGAAACACAGGTATCCGACTCTATTGATACATTGGAGCATCGTCGCAATGTTTCAATGTTCCATAGCTACTACAACGGATTTAGCTCTAGCGAGATAAAGGAACTTGTTCCCGAAAATCGTATATTTTACGTAGCATACGCCTTACCAACAGAAACCGGACATTTCCGTATATGGAACTTCGCAAAAAAAAAAAAACATAACATCAGATGTGTCTTCTGTGTATTTCGATATCGTATTGTTGAAAGTGTTTTTATGAAATATGAAATAGAATTTATTTAATTTTAAAAGTTTCTGAAAAAGCCACTATATGGTATTCAAATTCAGTTAGTCAGCTACTTTACATTTCATTCCACTACTATATTGGTAAATTATATTGTTGATTGAGGATTTTGATTTATTGATACATTGGTATCTAACAAGAACGTGCATACTTCGGCCAAAAATGATCGTTTTAAAATTATTGACACTTCTTCTATTATTAGGAAAGAAGCCCTGTTTCTTGCGATGATTTCAAAAAATTGTCAATTAAAAGGCAAATTGTGGTTTAACTTGTATGTAGTTACTAACTGTAGTTTCACAATGGAATAGAGTTGGGTATATTATCGTTCTTGACATTGACAGCATATACCGTACCCAACGAGATGTTACTGCTACTTTTGTCGCTATTGACAGGGATTCTATTAGAATGAAAGTAAAATGATGTATGTTGTCGACATGTAGGGGCATGGTCTCGCTGTTACCGGCAAAATTAATGTCAGTCCGAAGATCAAGGATCCCTTTTACGACAGGTGTTACTATGATCTCTTTACAGGACGCTCATCCTATCTGTACCTCTCTATGGAGTAGGAGCATGGGACAGCAGCTTAGAAAGTATTAGAGAGAAAAGTCTCACGTAAGATCTTCAGTATGGCAATGTGCTTTATGAGCTTCTCAATAATATTGACGTTTTGCATTAACATTAATGGCTGCATTAGCTCTAACATGTCTTTCGGATTGAAGAGGATGTTCTAATGAGATGGGTACGTTGGAAGGACTAAATCGACGAAGCCCTGCCACCGATTGCTGTGACTAACGGAGGTGCCTGGAATGATGGGTTAAGGCAGGGCAAAACCCGATAAATGAGTTGTTAATGACAAATTAAGTAAATAAGTAAATAATTGTTAAAAAAAAAATTATTTAAGCAGTGGATAATTTACTTAACTCCTTTTTGAACAATCTACATACATGCATACATACATTATGGACCTAGTTTCTCACACCACAACCACACCACTGTGTGTTAATTTTGTTATACATGAATGGCGGGACCTACAGTTTAAAGTCGACTCCAAACGATAGATTTTTGAGAAACTTTTCATGGCAATTTTATTTGCACTCGGAGTTTTTCGCAGAAATCTGCTAAAAGGAAGTCACTTAAAAAAATATTTTTTGATGTCTGACCTGGAGTTCGAACCGTGGCCTTACTAGACTACGGTGACGTTTTGAACAATCTAGTTTACTTAATCCGGCTAAATAGATATGTCGGCTGTTTATATGTTATTGAGGTAATAAGCTTTATGCCAAAGAATATGGCACGTAATTTTCAAGAGATTATCAAATTTAATACTAAATATCAGACAAGGAAATAAAAACATTTCACACCCGTATAAAAGTTCAAGAATTATATAAGTAAAGACAAGTTCCGTATGTCAAAATGAGTTTAACCTATGACAGTCTTCAAGTTTCGAAGCTACTGTAAACTCTACCCACAAAGGCATCACTGTAGCAAGACTTCGATCAGCGACCACTAAAGACAATAGCTAGTTTGGATGTAGAGTTGACAAAGACTTTAGTTACGACAAATATTCTATTAGTGTATAAGATACATTTAGAGGCTTGATGCATAGACAATTGGCCCTTGCCCAGATATCAAAGGTTAATAAATCATGATCGATGAATTGTCCACAAGATTTAATTTTCTCTATGCGGGTACCGTCATGAGAATATATATGAATATTATAATGTTACACAAAGAACAAATTCAGCTAAAGATCAGAAGAATTTAGAATTTGTAATAGTTATTGTTTCCAACATGACAAATAACCGAATCATACGGCTGCTAATGTGAAGATGTTATTTGTCTTCCAAAATCTCTATAGACTTAATACTCATACACAAAATTGTGATATGACTCGAAGAAAGTATTGAGGAGATCGTTTGGAATAACGGTTACGTAATCGCTAAACTTCAAACAAAATCAACCGAAAAACTTGCTAATGAGTGCATGGCGGCGTATATCACCAGAAGACACTAAACAAAACTGGTACAATTAATTCCAAATAAGTTAAGTGAAGTACTTGACCTTAACGGGATAATATTTTCATTTGTTACGCCTTTGAATTTTCATTTACTCTTAGTTGTTATTGGTGGTACCCACACTTTTGCGGTACAAAAATATGGAGCCATCAGAAACTTTTCCTTATTTTTCTCACGTTTCGTGAAAGACATAAAAAAATTTTTGTTTTATAATAAAACAAAAATAAATTAATAAAATAAATATAAAAACTTTAATTATTCAATATAGTACCCCAACACAAGACTTTTACTGTCTAGTATGTGTGAAGACCTCTGGTATGATTTAAAATAAATAACTCAATCATGTTTACTGGAGTTGTAGTGCATCTACTGCAAATTATTACTTTCCAGATAATGAATTATTTATCAATCTATAAAACAGTATTAAATAATTGAGTGAAATGAGCTAATAGTCTGGTTGTCAAATTGTGAAATACACTAGTCTAGGTATCGAATTCATCCAAACCAATTGTGTTTGGTTTTACCAAAGATAAACATTATGAACTTTTGAGCTGATTAACGCAACGAAAACTATAGCGGCATTTCAATGGAACATAATAAAGCCGTTATACGTGTTACATTAACAAATTTATCATTAAGCATTTGTACATATGTCACGTTAGTTTCACAACAATGTTAACAACCCCTTACCTCGCGGTTCAATTCTGAAGAAACTTGCGTAGACAGACCATTCAATTTTAATGCAGCTCTGTGTAGAGGCTATCGCAAACTAAAACTACAATATTTTTATTTTAATCAATATATGTATTTGTAAAATAATGACAATGTCAATGTCTAATTTGGCACACAAAATTGTTGCCGGCGACACTCTTCATTTTCACTTAACGGGTTTAGAAATTCCAATTTCATGAGTTACTTTCTATTTAGATTTATGTTTCTGCAGTTTTAATGCGTTTGGTAATCTCCGCTCGTGAGGATTTATAAGAATCTGAAAGATCATCAGTTCTGAATCCCTGCCACCGACTATAGACATTATTGCTCTATTCAATAAGTGCTTTTATTTCAGTACCACACTTAAGTTTTGATTCGAGCACAGATGTCGTAAAGTAGATGAATTTAAGACGAATTTCTTATGGGCTGATCAAAACAGAAAACTTGTCGTATGTACCGCTTTATGTGTATATTTTGTGATCCATGCAATGCGTTTAACGCGTTCTTTCATTACATGCGATTCTGCAGTTCTATGCGTTTTTTAACGCAAGTTACACGTAATGCGTTATATTTGCACTTTTTGCTTTGATAAGCTGTTGTGGCAAAATAATTATCAAATAAAAACTGTTTTGGTAAAAATGGGAAGTCAAATTGTGTCGAGCTTCAAAGGAACACAAGATGAGTGTTTTCAGTTAATTTCTCCTCCATTGCCCGCATTGCTTGGACTTTCGGCTTTATGCATACAGTAATAAGAGGTTGCTATATAACATAGAGGTTGCTATATACATATATAAAATTAGAAATGAACGATTATATAAAAAATATTTACATTTCACTAGAAAATCACTTAAAAATTCATTTCCATTTGCGGAGCTACTTCGACATGCAATTCGGCACGTTACCAATTTAATGTGAAAGGTACAGCAAATATTATGTTTTGTTTATTTATGTCTCTTTAGTTTTTGAGGCGGGTTTTTTATATTGATAAAAATGTAGTTTTTGTGTGAAAGTATTAATAAATTATAAAAAGAACCAATAATAATAATTTTTAACTTTTTTATTCAAGAAGTTAAAAAATATTATCAATATAGACAACTTTCAGAAAGAAAAATTGCTTATGAGCAGTATTTCTTATCCCGATCTTGTTATATTTAGCTTCTTACTTACTATGTTCGCATTTTGATTAATAATTAAATACGTAAGAATTTTTAAAATTTTCATTTCTTTAATTTACATTTTCTACTTTATCACCAATTTTCGCTCTGCATATCTGTTGCTTCTAATACATTTGCTTTGCAAATCATTATAACATTTTTTCTCCCTCTAAATAGACGGTACGACTTACCAATAAAATTTTTAATATCTTTAATAATTTGAGGCCAGGGCTCTTATCTCGTGCTCTTTCTTTCAATGCAATTGTGGTCGGGAATGGAATTGTGAAAGTATTTGTTGACTTTGTTATTGAGGTATAATAACTCTTTCGTTTAAATATAATGCGTCATCATTAATATAAATTTTGTTACGGTTTTTCCAAAGGAATTTAAAATCTTCAGTTATTTCTACCCTAACCACTATTAATTCGTAATTGTTTGGTATATCAATATCCAAAGTTTAACATTTTGGAAAATAACAATGACAACAAGCCGAGACTTACTTTTTCTGAAAGGTAATTTTATATCTTTAATCCTATATAAAATAAGTTTTACATATTTGAATAAATTTATTAAATACATAAACTGAGGCCAAATTTAATGGTTTTTGGACCAAAATTATCTGACCACTTTTATTTCGCAGAGTGTACAAATTCTTGTCAAAGTAGCTTGGCCAATTCATACACAAAGAGTGTTTTTATATATCAGTAATCAAAATAACAATTACTGCGTCTTAAGAGTTACTATTTTTGATCTTTAAATTAATAAAAATATATTTGTACATATTGCAGTAAATATTTTGAAAACGCATCCTGAAATAAAAGCCTATTATTATAATAAAAACTTGTTTAATCACTATTAATTCATGAAGTGTATAATTTAATTCTGATGTTAATTTTTGTGGTACGTTTGCTAAATTATAAATAAGTGAAATGTACCGTTATAATAAATATAAGGGTGCCCTGGTAGTCTAGTGGGTAATGTGCTAGACTATTAGCGTGAGGGTCGTGGGTTCGAATCCCACCAGAGACTCTGGTCTGCTACACTATACCGAGCATATGGTCAAAGTTACTCAGCTCGTAAATAATTAAAATATAATTTGTAAGTGTATTAAAATTAATAAATAAATAAATGTCAGATGATAAAAGAAAATAAAAAGTTGGTAGTTGATCAGATAATTTTAGTTTAAAAGCAATGAAACTTTGCTTCAGTTTCTGTATTCAATACATTTATGTATCTAAATATGTAAAACTTATATTACATAGTATTTGTTTGGAATATTTTCAGCGGAGCACATTCATTATGATTAAAAATCCAAATAAAATGATGCACATTTTGTCATTAAGAAATTCTTTATTGTACTAACATTTTTATGTAAAAGAAGAAGGAAAATAGTTTTATTTAAAAAAAAAAAAATATAACAAAAATTTTTTTATATAAATGTATGTGTTTTTAACAAATTTAAGGTTTAATACAAAAACTTTATTTCTTTCTTTGTAGTTAAACTACAAATAATAAATAAAGGTTTTTATTTGTATTAAATTTTTTATAAAAATAATTATACATCTCAGTTTAAAGCAACAAAATAAAAATTGTGGTTCTCTAAGATATTCAATATTTAAAATTAATAAAAATACATAAAGTATGTTCATATATAAATATTTTAAGGTTTGATATAAAAATTATTGTACTTCAGTGCTTGTATTGATGATAATTATCAAATTAATAAATAAAATAAACAAAAACAAAACTTATATGCAATTCTTTGCATGTAAAAAAATTAAAAATAAACATATAAGAGAACGTAATAAAAACGCTTAAAGAAATAAAACGCTTTGCTAACGATTGCAAAGCCTGTAATGCAAATTTTCAAATAAAATTAAAGGAGTGATTGCTGTATTAACGATATTAAAAAGATAACCAAAACGGTTATTACTTTCCATTAAATACAGTTCTATACAGCTATAAACCAAAAATGTATCGTATACAAATTAATAGTACTTAGGATAGTACTAACGTTTGTTTAAACTCAATAAGACTATTGTCAACATTCAATGAGTTTTTCAAAGTTTCAAGCCTTTCATCTGTAATGTTAACAGATTGAACAAATTCATGAAGATTATCTACTTCTGACGATTTATCATTTTTGTTGAAATAAAGAGACAGCAGGTCTGCTACGTATAAGGACTTACCTGAAACATGTTAATCGCAAATCATATTTCAGTAACGATAATTTCATTCTTTGAGGTTCAGGGAGAAATATTTTACAAAATTCTTTCTTTACTGTTGAAATCAGTGGCTTGTGCTCCAAGGACTATAGCAAGGACTATAGCTTTTTATATTTGAGCAAAGTTTATGATTTCGTATGATTTTTGTCATTGAAAATATACATTACGGTCGCATTTGTTTTTAACTTTTCAATTTGATGCTTTTTCCACAAGCCCATCCACACATGCTATGATAAACAATTTTAGAATAGCAATTTCATTCCTACACATAACCACACAATTAAATGCACCTTTTAAGTTTAAATTCAGACCAACATAACTAATTGGAGGTATAGCAAGAGTCCAATCGTATATTTTTGATATATTGAAGGTAACTTAGGAGATGTACAATAACGTCGGGTCCGGCATCCAATTAGTAGTATTCAAAAATTTATAAAGCAATCGTTAAGTAATAAGACTTCATACCATCTCTTCATCTTACCCGCTACATTGATATTATGTAAGACAATTTAATTGTCTTCTCTTACAAAATAATTTTCCTTGATTCCACGAGCTTTATGAGAATAATAAGCTACACTAAAATGGTTGAGTCTTTCGCAGTTATTACATTTCTTTCCAAACGCAGGGCATTGTCTATATGCATATTCGCCTTCACAAAATTTATAATTTTTTGTTTGTCATGCAGCTGTATGTTGTACATTGTTATTGCAAGAAATATTTTTACCATTCATTCTTCCGGTGTTCGTTTGTTGTTGGACTTGTGGGGGTGTGATCAATAAAACCAATTTCGTTAAAATTTAACACTAAATTAAATATTAAAAACGTGTAAACATATTCTTTTAAAAATAGTGAAGTTTTAAAAATTGTAACTGGTAGTTGGTAACCAGTGTAGCAAAACCATAGAGTCGCCACAATACCCTCCTCCAAGCTAAGGCTTTAACGATACCTAAAAGGATGATGAGGTTTGTAGAGGTTTCTTCATTGTGGTGTCTTGGGAAGTAGTAGGTACAACGTTTTCTGCAACTGCAGTACTGCTAACTGGACTATATATGTAAGCTGCCTTCAATCTGTCAATTGAAATTGTTGCATCTTGTTGATTGACTTTCACGATGAAATATTTATCTTGCTTGGCTATTACATCGTAAGGAGCCTCGTAACTGGGCCCCAATGGTGTTCTTAAATGATTTACTCTTATAAAAACACATATTTACAGTCACTTAATGCTGGCTGTACAAAACTTTGTTGAGTTTCATGAGCTTTGTTTGTAACCCAAGTCGAACGACAGCAATTTCTGAGTCTTCTTTTGTTCGCTCTCACAATAGCGTTCAACGATGCACTTCTTTAAGTTGCCGTATTTGTTGATTTCGGGAGGGTTCAAAATGGCACCCAAGTCTTGCACGAGGACGCTGGATTCGATTGCGGTGACGACCGTATTGAACTTTGCTGAGTCACTCGCGATGACGGCAACTGCAAACTGCGCTTCCACCTGCGCCAGCCAAACGTCGGCATGGTCTGGCCAAAAAGTAGGAACTGGTTCCAACCGATGTTTCGGTTTGCATGTTGATTTGCCACTGATCACGTCGGGGTCACCAATTTGTGGTGGTGTGATCAATAAAACCAATTTCGTTTAAATTTAAAACTAAATTAAGTATTATAATTTATTGTTTTATGGCAAATACAAATTATTGAAAAGAGAAAAAAATTTTAAGTCTAGCGTTGACTGTTGAACGTTCTAGAAAATAGGAAAAATCGTGTAAACTAATTCTTTTTAAACTAGTGAACATGGTGAATTCATATAAGGTGGTGTTATCAGCCCAGGTGACTGATTTTTTCAGTACACGAGAATGTCAAATGTTTTAGTTACGTACAGTGAGTAAGAAAAAACTTGTACACTTACTACCTCAAATTAATTTTTTGAACAAAAAAATATTTATAAAAGGAAATTTACTGTTATAAAGACTAAATAAAAGCTTAAAAGCTTTATTTTTAATATAAATTAAAATATTTCTCTATTTGTCATGTGTAAAGAAAATAATCATCGAAATTAAGAAATTTCAACATTCATACGCAAAAAAAGGTGGCAATTCTTTGACTACAGCGCCGAATTCCTCTAGAAAGTTGTCTTCAACAAAATGCTGTTTAATAATAAATTTGTTATTTTTTATAAGTGTACATAATTTTTGCTCACTGTATATACATTCTTTTGTTTATTTATTTTTATTTTCTTATATATTTTATTTTACATATTTTTATAATCCTTTTTAATTGTCCTTAATGTTCTGGGACAGCTTTTATCATAGACTTTACTCTTATGGCTCTCAGTATCCCCCTGCAGCGTGATTGCCTCAGTGGTAGCGCAAATCAGTCCGTATTTCAAAAAAATTTAAAAAACAACTTTTTTAAAAACAAGAAGGAAAGAAAGAAACAAAAGAGATATAATGACAGAAATCAAAAATTTAATGTCATTATATGAATTCGCCTTTGTCATTTTTGTTATACGGCGAATTTTGACAATTTAACGCCCACAACAAGTGCAACAAATACATGTTGTTAAAAAAACACTGCGATTTGAGTTGTTGTAAATTTGCTATCACCTTATTGAGTTCGCTCTGCTAGTGAAGTTGTAAAAAATGTAACTGGTAGTTGGTAACCAGTGTTGCAAAACCATAGAGTCACCACAAACTGAATCAATACTTGTCATGTTAAAGAGTTTTTGCACATCAACATTAGCATGGCGTCTGACATTTCTGAAGCTTTCTTAAATCCAATAAATATGCATGTCGTTGGTTCCTTGAATTAAAACTAAATGCTTTATATACCTATTCTTTATTCTTTTTTTTGGATCACAATAATCTTCCACCACCACATTATAATTTTTCTTTTGTTATTGGGTTAAATTAAAAGGTTTAAATATCTCTACAGACTCCAACCCACATGAGTTAAGAAAAATCTGTGATTCCTTACGATTCATTCAATTCAATAGCAATTGCATATATATCAAAATTTATTTTACAAAATTTTCCAATTTTCTATTTTCTTCCTCAATATTCTCTTCTTTTGATGTTGATCTTATAAAAAAACATTTAGGCCGGTTGCGTATTGTAGTTAAGCATTTGCTACATTTTTACTCGCTATTTTGAAATTAAAGAATAACTATGATTCATAGACATATTATGTTAAATTGCTAAAATAATTTTTCATCCACTTTTTTTTTAAACTCAATATACATTTTTATTGTTTAAAATAAAAAAACATTGTTTTATTCTTATTTTTATTATGTTAATTGTCATGACACAACAAGATATTAATCTTATAAGTGATAGTGCTATGTATAGAATCAGCAGTAAATAATGAAAAAAATTAATATGTAAATTTATATTAAGTAAAATAAATAATTAATATAATTATAAAAATTATACAAATAAAAATATAGAATAAAGCAATTTAGGAAAAAAATAACAATACTGTAGAAATAAAAAAGTTAACATGAAAAAAGAATAAAAAAAAAATGAGTAAAAATATTTATTAAGAAAATTATTTAAATAACACCTTTTTAGAACGCATTTGGACTGCCTAAATTTCTAATGCAATTTGGTACATTTCAAAGGCCTGTGGTGTGTATAAAAAACTGACGCTGTAGCAGAACAGTTTTATATCGTTGTTGAATAATCTTCATGCTACGGTAAGATCTAGCAAACTTAATTCAGTTTAATAAATATTTAGACTGTTTCGTGTTAATAATTTTATGTAATAGAATAAAGCATTTCATTTTCAAGAGATTGTCAAATTTTACACTCTATACCTGTGGTACGCTAAATGAGATATATGGTCCCGGCGCCCTTTAAGAAAAACATATCTTGCTATGTTGTTGTATGCTAAGTTTACTTTTCTGTTATTATTACTACCGCAGTTTGCGAAAATTTCGCACCCATATAAAGTATAGACATTAGGACGTTTTAGCAAGTTGCATACAAATGGAAAAAAGAGTTAAATCTAAGACAGCCCACAAGTTTCGAAGCTTATTATAAATTCTACCAACAACGACACTTATATGGTTAGGCCACGACAATCTCCTATTAAAGACAACACCCAGATTGGTTGCAGAGTTGACAAAGTCAAGTTTGTTCTTCTTGATACTCCATTCAGGTAAGGCAAATGTTCTATGCTCGTTAGCTGAAGCCCAGCTGTCAATTTTCACTAAATCAGGATTAATAGAATCTAAACAAGAGTACTAGTATAAAGCTGCACATCATCAGCATACAGATGAACATTACAGTCAACAAAAACATACGGTAGATCATTTACATACATACAAAACAGAAGAGTCCGCAGTATTGTCACCTAGCGAACACCTTTACTGATATTAAGAGGATTCGAAATATTGGCGGAATCTGTTTATTAGATAAGAATAAATTAGGCAGAATTAGAAAAGTAAAACAATATCTAGAGTTTTTCAATAGATCTTTGTGATCGACTGTATCAAAAGTCTTTATGTCATCAAAAAGAATTAAAAACGTTACACGATTTTCATCTAGTTCCGACCTTAGATCTTCAGCTACTTTTATTAGAGCGGTCGTACAACTCCTAACTTTCATGAACACTAACATGAACTAACAGTTAAGTAACTTGTGACTTTTCAGATAATTATTGACTTGTCTAGCTATAATGTTTTCCATCACTTTGGACAAAAGAGGGAGTATAGCAATTGGCCTAAATTCATTGTTAATTTTGGAAATGGAAAGGATTTTAGCTAGTTTACATTCATCAGAAAGCGTAGATTTAGTTAGAACTAAGTTGAATAAGTGGGTGTAATATAACAAAACTCTAGGTGTCAAAGCAATAGAAAATCCACAGAAATGCTGGGTTCGATAGTGATCAGCCTATTTATGTAAATGAAAACTTGACACCATATAATCACAAAATATTTAAAACAGCACTCAACATGAGGAAGCAAAAAAAGATCAAATTCACATTTACGTTGCGAGGTCTCGTTTATATTACAAGGTATGAGTCAGACGAACCAATATTAATTGAATTTCTTGAGGATCTGCCACATCTTTTTCGTGAATAGGACAAGCTGCATAATTAATTATATTATTAACTATTTCAATAACTTTATTAAATTTAATTTTATTACTTTATTATTTTTTCTAATTCTTATTTGCGGTCTTAAATTGTATGTCTTAAATTTTTATTTAATCATGATTTGTCTTCTGCGTTTGAAAATTACTTATAAATAAATAAATGACTTAAAAACTATTCGGCAAAAGCAATCATGAGGAAAAATATATTTATATATATATATATATTTTGACAGGCTTTTTTACTGTTTCAATTGCCATACCTTCACTGAATTTGATGCATTTTGTAAACAAAAAACCTGTGCTTTTGTTTTGGCACGAAAAAAAGAAAATAAAAAGTAAAACAGACATAAAAACAGAAAGCGCAATTAACATATGTTTAAAGGTAATTGACAGCATTTGAAGTTACGGCTATCAACTTTATTATTGGCCCTCTCTTTTTTGGCGACGTTTTTGCTTGAAATTGTAGACGTATTCTGTTTCATTACTCATGTGTCACTCAGCTAATGACTGGTTCTCTTTATTGACATTGTATATTCATATACGTATACAGCGATAAGGGATTACAATATGTATGTTCAATACATGCAACAGTGAACATCTAGAGAAAACCATGTTGATGATATAAATAAATGTCTAAATTCTCTAATCTTATTATTATATCTGAGTATTTACAGTGATAATATTGAAGCCAGTTTTAAATTTAATCATGAAATTAGGACCTCCAGAATTTAACAAATCGTATTAAAGGATGGGCAATGATTTTAAAAATAAGGTTGTTAACTATATTTGTAATAATTAATCGTTGGACAAAAATGAGTTGAACGTCCATATAAGGAAGACTCAATAGTAGTAAATAAGTGATCATCAGGTTTTTCATAGCCATTATTCATTATTAATTATTTATTCATTACTCATTTAACGTACATTTCATTATTAAGAACTTATTGTAACCATGTTTAATATTTTTTAAGTATTATCTTAATTATCTTATCTCTAATACTAATTAAAGTTGTTGGCATTTTATGTACTTTCAGGTACCTGATTTATAAGATATTTATGTGCATTACCTAGCACAATATTTGGATTACAGCGATCGCTTTTGTTTGTTTTGTTATGTATACTTTCTAAATCATAATATTTTAATCTAATGCTTTTTTGTTTTACGTATGTATGTTTTGTCTAGTAAGTATTAGCGTTATTTTAGGTGCATTAATTACAAGGCCATCATCGTGACGCAATTTGGTTACATATGTTACCATATTTTGCATAATACTTAACATATTTGAGTATCATTACTTTTACTGTATCATCAGGGTATACATAAGTACCTCAAACTGTTGTCGTTTGTATACAATAAGTATAAGAGTGGTTCTAGCTTTGATCCTTGTTGTACTCCATGGTTTGGTTTAACTTCATTGCTGTATTTGTTAACCACTTTTAGCCAATAGCTGCGAAGGTTTAGATAATCAGCAAACCATAATAATATCCTTCCCTCGTATGTATTCCATTTCATTTTAGTGTTGTTAGAAGACTTTTGTGTGATAACGTGTCGAAGGTCTTACTAAAGTTAAGAAATGGTAACTTTTGAAGAAGTCCGTTTCATTTTTATCTTTTCGAATCCTAATTGGATAGAGCGCAGAGCGAATCTGTACAATTCTTGAAGTCTTCTTTAAATTCAATCCTACGGTCCAGTTGTTATTTCATATTTTTGCAAATTTGAAATTAATGAGTTCCTAAATTGACTGTCAATGCACGATAAATAATAACTTTTCTGCACTAATTTAGTCAATATTCAACCAGCACCTAGTACACGACGTGTACTAAGAACTTAAAATATGTGTCACTAAACTAAATTCGAAAAAGAAACGTTCTTTTATTAAACGCAATAATAGGCTCAAATGCACATAAAATGTTTTCATTTTATTGGGTGTATGGCGTGGTAAAGCAGAAGTGACAAATGATAAATATCAAATAAAATGATATAGAATACTTTCCGATAATGATTGTTCATAGAGAAGCATTAAATTTACTCCTTTCAGTCTTACTGTTTCTACGTTTACATACTTTATTTATATATTTACTTGATACAACAAGACCTATGGTCCCATAATTATATTACTGAACTTTATATCATATTGTTAAGTTTTTACCTTTTAAAAACGTTTAAAATATGAGCTTGTAAATTGCAAATAAAAATAAATATAAATTTGTGTTCAGTTTTAATTAAATTCTTTATTATTAACACAATTTTATGTGCCACTGTTCACGACTTGTTCTAACAACAACAATTGCTTTATTTGTTATTCAGTTGTTTATGCTCTTTGCGATAAACAATAACAATTATTACACTTGCTCTATAGATCTTCAAACTACGATTGCTTTCTTCACACGCACAGCGTCTTCACACAAGATTGACCTGAACTTTTACTTCGACCATGCATGCTTTGCCGTGCCTTTTATATAGCGACGTAAACAGTCTGATGAACAGACGTCGGCACCCATAGCCACTGAGTGCTCAGCATCTTCGATGTTTTACACACATATGACACGAACATCAACAATGTTCGATAAAAAGAGCGTAAAATTGCATTCAGTGAAGCAGATTGTCCTCGCTTCTTTTTACAATTTTTTCGTATTTCAATTATACAAGCAGGTACCCGCAAAATGTACTAATGACATGTTACACATCCATAAACACTTGTGCGCAATGTCGCTCGTTTGAAACAAGTGTACTGATAAAATTCTGGTATTGTATTTTTCAAAGGGTTATATTTTATGGTCCACTGTTTCGCATATCAGTCACCATAATATGTCCATACATTATTATTATGTATGTAAATCTTTCCAAAATGATATTTTCTACCTAGTGAAATATTGCCATCCTTTACAATGGGAAAAATTCATAGCTATTTCTTTGAATTTTTAAATTAGAAATGTTTATTATTCCGAAGGATAATAAATGGCATCAAAAAGTGCAATAGTTTGCAAACATTTGTTCGAACACTGCTTGGAACAATAATTACTAACAATTTTCCTCTGGGTTGTACACATGCCTCTCACAAATACACTCATATTTCTATCATGCTCTTATTGTGCCGACGTCTGCTGATGAAAATTCTCGTAGGCGAAGGTTCGGGTCATCGCATTCTCGAGAATTCTATGAATGTAAACATGCTGTTTACATGTTTCATGACTAAACTAAACTATTATAGAAATAAACAAACCGACATTTGTGTATCCTTTACAGTTTAAGTCGCCGTAGTCTAGTAAGTAGGCTTATTATACGAAAGGCCAGGGTTCGAATCCCCGGTCAGACATCAAAGTCGAAATATGAAGAAAATATTTCTTCGGGGGCTTCCTCTCTGCAGATTTCTGGCAAAAACTCTGGGAGTAAATAAAATTGCCATGAAAAGGCCGTAATCCTGACTGAAGGGGTTGTAATGGCCAATTATGTATGTACAGTTTAAGACTTACAAATACTGGTTTAAAGCAAATCTCTTATCTTCACGATATTTTAGTTACAGTCGAGTCAATTATACTAAAAAAATTAATTAAATAATGTGTTTAATTATATTAAGATGAAAAACAATATTGGAATAGAGGCCTTAGAAACTGTAAATCATTGCTTAGGAGTTTTGAACTCATTAAGTAGTGCTGTACATGAGTTTCGTCTAAGGTTATGAATTAATTTAACTTTTTCGGAAAAAAAACAGATAATTAAATATTTCTTTTTTGCAAATACATATTTTTAAATCTTTATTTGTATTTTGTCTTCTTTTTATATTCACAGCAGCACCCACGCTTCTTTCCATGCAGCCTTTAAAATAATAATTTCTTATCATCTTGGATAAGAGTGAAAATGTAGCTTCTCCTTTATTAATCTATTATTATTTTGGATATCACGATGATGACAGCTGTTTTAACATATCGCACGATATGATAACGTTACGTTTGAAGCATTTCATATTGGATTTTTTCATATACTACGGCACTAATGCCAATCTGATGTGGATAATTTGGATCCCGAAAACAATGATAGAGTTGAGCTTGAGGACATTTGTGTGACCACTAAATCATTGTTTTGAGCCTCCTGGCTAAGAATAGGCAATCAAATGTGCCAGAAATGTCCTTTTTCGGACAACCACACCAGTCGAGGCTCCCAAACATGAAACTTAACGGAAAATATTCCGATTATAAAAATTTTATGAGTTTTTTTGAGAACTTGGTCCACAATGATCCGACGTTGACAGACATTGAAAAATTTAATAATCTGATATCATGCTTGTCCGACGAAGCTTTGGGTACAGTAAAAGCTTTTCAGATTTCTGAAGACAATTATCTCAAAGCAATAGCAAATCTGAAGAAGGTGTATGACAATGAATGTCTTATATTTTTGACAATATAAGAAAACTTTTCGATTTGCCACAAATCACTAGACCTTCAACTATTGATTTGCGAAGTATGATAGACACGGTATCAGCCATCTATAATTCTTTATTGTCAATAGGTGACGATAAAAAGATTACAAATGCCATCCTCATACATTTAGTGATGTCAAAGGTAGATCCAGTCGCCAAATCGAAATGGGAAGAACAACTCGATTTCGAGAAGCTTTCACTTTGGTCAGACTGTGAATCCGCCTTGAACAAACGTAATCAGCATATTGCTGATAAATCTTCAAGTTCAAGGCCGAGGTTTAATAATCAAAAAACTGAAAATTTTTCGAGAAGAAATAATAGAGCCTCACTAAATGTATCGAAATCCAAACCATCTGCTGACAAGTATTTATTTTGCGGATCTGTTCATCACAGTATTAACAATTGCCATTCATTTATTGCTGAGCCAGTAAGTCAAAGGTTTGACTTTATAAAATCTATGCCAGCATGTATAAATTGTTTAAAAATGGAACACACAGTAGCGAAGTGTACGTCATCCAAATGCAAAATTTGTGGTAGCTCCCATAATTCCTTATTGCATAGATACAACACAAGTAAATAATAACTACACTGAACAATCATCGACTTCACATGAATCGGTGAATTATTCTTCGTCCGATGAAAGAGTTATTCTCGCGACAGCATTAGTCAGTATAAGAAGTAACTCTGGTAAATTGATACCAGCAAGAGCACTTTTGGATTCCGGATCTCAACCGAATTTGATAACTGAAGAACTTGCTCAGCTACTGCGATTAAAAAGAGAAGGAGGCAGACTGAATTTAACTGGCATTAGTGAAACAAATTCACTTTCGAAAGCTAGCTTTAATTTAACTGCTAAATTCTGGGTACTGAGTTCAATAACCAATTTCCAACCTGATAGTCTTATAAATACAACCGGTTTACATATTCCTAGGAATATAAAGTTAGCCGATCTGTGCTTCCACAAACCACAGAAAATTGATTTGCTTATCGGAGCAGAAATCTTCTTCGAATTAATGTGTGTTGGTCAGATGAAATCTGGCCCGAGCCTCCCAATACTTCAGAAAACTTCGGTTGCTTGGATTGTCACTGAAAAGCACAATCAATCAAAGAGCTCCATTAATAACAGTGTTTGTCATTTGAGTACTTCGATAGAAAACGAGAGCAATATTGATTTAATAGTCAAGAAGTTCTGGGAACTAGAATAGATTCCAAACGAATTAATAAAAATTTATTCAGAGGAGCAACAACAGTGTGAGGATAAATTTAAAAATTCTATCCGACGTTTGGCGTCAGGACGATTTGCAGTCTCACTGCCTTTCAAATCTGATACAAAGATGTTGGGTTCTTCGTTCGAAGTCGCTAAAAGACGATTTCTCTCGTTGAAACGGAGACTGTCCAAGGACGATTAAATGAGACAGATGTATCATGACTTCATGAAAGAGTATTTCAACTTAGGCCATATGTTACTTTTGGACAAATTTCCTGATACTCCGCACTATTTTATTCCCCATCAATGTGTTCTGCGGCCTCAAAGTACAACTACTAAACTTCGAGTAGTTTTCGATGCTTCATATAGAACTTTTTTTCATGTATCACTGAACGATCTCCTAATGGTTGGTCCTACCATTCAAGAAGAACTGTGTTCTACACTTATCCGTTTTCGGCTTCATCGATACATAATCACTGTAGATATCGAGAAAATGTATCATCAAGTTTAAATCGACGAGAATGACAGAAATTTACAATTAATCCTTTGGAGACAAAATCCGTCTGATACAGGTGTTTCGTTTGAACACTGTAGCGTATGGCACAGCTTCTGCCCCCATTTCTAGCTATAAGATGTCTGATTGAATTGAGCGATTTGTTCAAAGAGACTTTGTCTATTGGTTCAAAAGTTGTTCACAGTGATGTTTACGTGGATGATTTTTTAACCGGTGGTGAAAGCTACGAGGATCTGATTACAATTCGTAATCAAGTCACTATGATCCTACATTTAGCTGGATTTAATCTTGCGAAATGGTTTTCAAATCATCTTAAGTTTATCAGTACTCTGCAAAGTGAAAAGCTATTACACAGCAATTCCGACTCTACTAAGGCTTTGGGCCTACATTGGAATCCGAAGAATGATTCATTAAAGTTTCATTTGGAGAAATCTTTTAAGGATTTAAAAGCTACGAAAAGAAACATACTATCTGTTTCTTCTCGGTTATTTGATCCTCTCGGACTGTAGTGCCCCCTTGGTATAAAATCCAAGATCTTTTTACAGGAACTTTGGATCCAAAAGCTTGTCGGGGATGAGTCGATTCCTTTGAGACTTGATACTTCTTGGGAAAATCTCAAATCTAATTTAGTGGAGATCGATTCTATAACAATCCCAAGATTCGTTCAGAATACTGCCACGGCAAACATCCAAATACATGTATTTGCTGATGCCTCAATGCGAGCATAGGGGTGTTGCATTTATGTAAGAAGTTTCGAGTCTGGCAAAGTTACTGCCAGACTACTTACAGAAAAATCAAAGGCTGCTCCACTCAAGACAAAATCTCTTTCGAGACTTGAGCTGTTTGCTGCACACCTATTGGCTAAATTGTGGACTCGAATTAAGACTGTGTTCGAGTTTAAGATCCATCAAGTTCATTTCTGGACAGATTCAGAAATAACTCTTCATTGGGTAAAAACACATCCATCCTCACTTGCTACTTTTGTATCGAATAGAGTAGCTGAGATTCAGGAGTGGTTTCATAGCGACACATGCCAACTGACCATAAGCCAGCTGACATCGTTTCTCGAGGATGGGACGTCCAGGAATTGATGCAATCGATCTGGTTTTGGGGACCGTCATTCTTATTAAGTGACAGTTCTTCCTGGCCTGTTAATAAACACTTCGAGTTAACAGAGAACCAAATACTATTGGAGAAAAGGAAAACAAATGTACTTCTGGCAGTAGAGGATCCACAAAATTTCTTGTTGGATCTAATAGAAAAATACTCATCGGACAACAAATTATTACGAGTCACTGTGTTGGTGCTCAGATTTATTGACATCTTGAAAAAACGAAAGGTTGAGAAAAATTGTCCACCTACTGCAAATGAACTGAAATCGTCATTCTTTCGACTTGTTGAAACGATCCAGAAAACAAATTTTTCTGAGGAGATAAACAGAATACAGAAATCTGTTATCTTGCCCTCTAATATTCAGAGGTTAACTCCCTTTATACATACATTTGTTGAGGAAAATAAATCATTTTCACTAATAAGGGTAGGTGGAAGACTGCTGACTGCAGACTTGAAGTACAATACCACTATTACTATTCCACTATTACTACCGAAAAAATAGCTTTGTCACGCTCTATTTGCGAGAAAATATTTGGATAATAAATGCGAAAGAAAAGTGCAAAAGAATAGTTAGCAAATGCGTACATTGCTTCCGCTATAAACCGAAGCTTATGTCCCAAATAAAGGGAAACTTACCCACTAATAGAATGAGAGCTTCGCGACCATTTTTAATAGTCGGAGTCGACTACTGTGGTCCTATTGACGTGTCTTTGAAAATACGTGGGCGACCACCATTAAAAATGTATATAGCGGTTTTCGTGTGTTTCACTTCTAAGGCAGTACATTTAGAATTAGTCTCTGATCTTATAGGGGTAACCCTGATGCTTTTCTTATGTCATTTAAAAGGCTTGCTGTCAGGAGAGGACTACCCGAAGAAGTTTAGTGCAACAACGCGACGAATTTCGTCGGAGCCAGCCGCGTACTGAAAGAGCTGCACCAAGCATTTGAGAAGAGTCGAAAAGCCGTCGAGTTGTACGCAGTGTCGTCCGGGATGAAGTTCAGCTTCATACCACCTCGGGCGCCGCACTTCGGAGGCCTATGAAAAGCCTCTGTCAAACAGGCGAAGTTTCTACTTCAGTGAGCCGAGGGCAACATGGCGCTCACGCAAGAAGAAATGACAACAATGCTCGCAGAAGTAGAGGCGGTTCTCAACGGCCGTCCAATTGCACTGCTGTCTCCAGACCCCAACGACGGAGAAGCCCTAACACCAGCTCATCTACTAATAGGCGAGGGTCTGCGTTCGCTGCCGCCAGAATCCGAAGAAGGCGTGAAAGACAAAGAAGTGAAGTAATGGAAGCGTTGGCGTCTGCTCTGCAAACTCAAGCAGACATTCTGGCAGGCCTGGTCTCGGGGCTACATCCTCGGACTGCAGAACAGAACCAAGTGGCATCAAGAAATGCTCAATCTAGAAGAAGGGCGAGTGGTAATCGTGAACGACGACAATCGCCCGCCACAGCAATGGTTGACCGGGAAAGTCGTGGCCGTAATCAAAGGCGAAGACGGCAAGGTCAGAGTAGCGGAGGTAAGAACTCGAAACGGCGTCTATAAACACCCGGTCCATAAATTGGCACCTTTACCATACGATTGAAGACGTTCAGTCCTTCAATGGGGCCGGAATGTTGAGCCACATCTATAATAATTAAACAACTTCATAATACTTACTACACATAAAATATAATAAGCAATAATAGAAACAAAATGAATTTAATACTGATCTTAATAATAGAATTATGAACTACCTTAATAGCATAACATGAATAATAATTAATAAGTAGCGTTAAGATCAATAAACATAGAATATATTTCAAGGACAGATAAAGCAACGGAGTTGCTGAATGCCCTTGAACCGTTAGTATTAAGCTAAATTATTATGTCTTAGAAGTAACGAATGAATATTAAAGAATAAAAGAAGTCAGTTGCTGTAGAAACTCAACTGTCATCGGTCTTGTTAGTTTAATTCGGATATTTTGGTCTCCTTTCGCGAGTGCTGTTATAAATTCACTAAGTGCTCAGTTTTTATTTAAATTATAAATTATTTAATTTAGATTCACCGTTAAAAAATATTAAGGGATAACACTTTGATTTCTTAAAATCGATGCAAAAATATTTGAGGGATGAATAATTTTGTGTGAAAAATTATAAAAAAAGAAATTTTTGTCAAATAAAACAAGTTTGGAGGATTCGAGAAATATAAAAAAAAAACTATTCTTGAGCACCACACAACTAAATCCCCAACTTTGACTACGAACTTAAGCGGGGGTACTTTCACATTCGCATTTATTTTTTTAGATAACATATTATTTTTTTAGAATTATAATCAACATTGATGGATAGAATTGATGAAATATCTCAACACTAATGACCTAATTACATTTTATATCGGTAGGAAAGCAATTTTATTAACAAAACTAGGGAGGAATTGTTAGAGATAACAATCTGCTCTGAGACTGATCCAAGAATGGATGATCCTCGATGAATACCACCACTCGTTCCTTTAAGATTCTCAGACAAAATAAATACCAAATGAACATAATTTGGAACACTAGTGAAAACTATTATTATTTCTTAATATCCTAGCATATAGGTCATTCACGGTGGGGTCCAATTGATTAGTGGTGCTCTATTTAAGTTTTCCGAAGACAGTTGTTCACTTCGAGAAGCAAATCTTCTCAGGAGAAACTGTTCGAAAGAGGTCCGTACACTTTTTAATAGGGTATTGCTATTCAAAATCCACATCCAGGTTAAAGCGTCCGTTGAGGAAAAAAACTTTTCCGGCACGTCGATGGAATCGACATTCGTGCAGCAAACGGGTAGCAACATAGTAAAGTATTCCCTGGAAATAACCATAAACATGAATAAAGTAATTATTAAAAGCTTCTCGCCCTTTAAGGCGGCAGCGCGGGTGAAATATTTTCGGCACTTCTATAAAATTAGGCGGTCTTTAAGCTTTGTTGGGATGGATCAACCAGAGCCACAAATCATATCATCAGAGTGTAGTTCGGGTACTGTATGATCTGAGCTAGTAATCATTTGATAATCTTAACGTATAGAGATTTAAATACCTTTACATACATACATACAAGAACTGACTGAGAGTTTATGCAAAGATACTATGTCTATGAATATAAAAGATATATAAAGATATATGATAAGAAAATAAGCAACCAGGCTGAATTTTCCAACAGTTAAATTCAAATCGCTCGGTTACAAAATCCTTCTGTTTAACTTAGGATTGAGTTCTCTACTCTGAAGGATCGGTAGACCGAAAGGAATGTGAATTTAAAGCATATCGTCGTCGAAAATCCAAAAGTACATATAATCAAAAAAATCAAAATCGAATTTTGGTTTAATTATTATTCGTAAGGTTATCTAACATATTTCTACCAATTTTAAGATTTTTGCGACCAAAAATAACGTTTTTATATCAATAATTCAAAATGACGTACCATATGAAGTATTTTTTATTTTATAACGTTTTTTTTTCAATAATCTCATGAATTTTCTATAGTAAACCGTTATGTCTGAGAATAATTTTATTGCTTTGACAGTTGTGAAAATTCTAATTTTAATGCATTTGGCTTAACTCCTGCAGGGGTAAATATTTGCCTTAAGAAAAGTGTTCCTTTAGAAAAGAACTTCAATTTATATATTCAATATATCATCAATATTACTGATAGAAAACTTATCATGTTTCGTAATCTCGTTCAATTTACGGTAATCGAAAACTACCCTCTACTTCTCACTGTAACTGTAGGGAGTAGATTGAAGCTTTTTAATTCGGCATTTATATCATCTGTGTTTACTCTGGGTAAACCATACAGAAAAGTGTAACTGGTTTTCCTTACAATTATAAGAGTGGAACTGTTTGAAATTTATTTACAATGTTCATATTTTCCATTGTTCGGATGAAAAACATTTGCACGACAGAGGTACGATTATATGTAATTTGTTTTGCTTAGCAAGACAACAATAAAAGACAACATATATAAAACTTATGAACCAGTTGTTATACTCTTTAAATAATAACTACAGTAATTTTTTCCGAAGTGTCAATCTCTTCCCAATAGAATGAACCTAAGAATATCACCACTTGTTTTACATTGTCAAACTTGAAAAAATAAGAAAAATATCATGTTTTCCAAGTTTAACCCATCAAAACTCATAAGTTTGAACAAAATGCTTATGTATACCGTTTTAAAGGCTAATCTTTCCCCTTTCTAAAAAGCTTTGGATTTTTAAAATAGGTTTAAACATATTTGATAATCAATATTTTTGTATGTAAAGATGAGAAAAACAGTTTTTGAATTCTACTCAACCTAGTGAACAACTTAGACTAGGTAGCTACTCGGATGTATTTAATTTTTTGTATTTTGCCTGATAGTGTTATTATTATTATTATTAAATTCTGAACCAATATTAAAAATTGACAAACCAAATCTATCACAAACGTTTGATAAATTTTCACTATTTTAATCCTTAAAGGATCAATGCCGCCATATAAGCGGCTTTGTACTTTTACTAACTGTGTCCAATATAGCGATAATGTTGCCATATTTAATAGTGACACGTTAAGTATTGTGCCATGTGCCTAAGTTTTTAAAAGCAAACATAGTAGCCTGCAGAAAAAATAATACTTTACTCTTTTAATGGTGGGACAAAAGGGTTGTAACACTTTTTAGTCTTGGGATGTGTAAGAATCGAAAGGTTTCAGGGGGAAGATCACAAACAAGATATTATTTCGATACTTACACCTACAAACCAGGGATTCATATTGGAGAGTGCTTCGAAAAGTAGCATACTCTAAAAGTATATAAAATTTAAATCATATTGTTATTATTATTATCCTCTATATATGTTCACTAAAATAAAAATATGTCTTTTGCTATATTTGATTTAAAAATGTTTTACCGCTATGTTTCGTATGAAAAATAGCTGGACTTGGTGAAAAGTAAACTTGAAATAATTCGGCACTGTTAAGGGTTAAATATTATTTAACTTCAGTGGAAATAATTAATTTATTTAAAAAATTAAATATTTTGTCTTCGGTAGATATACTTAGCTGATCTGGCTAGCTTAGGCGTATTTTTGAAGAACTTAAACAGGTAACAATTAAAAAGTAACTGCATTATCATAAAACCAATTAATAAAATTACTTGATATGTAAAGTATCTTAAGTTTCTGCATAATTTTATAATTTTATAATTTTTTTTGGTACAAACTTATTCGTTTTACTATAAAAATCAATAAAACCCATTTTCAATTATTGATTTAATACATTTATTGTGATGTTCAAGGTAAAGTATCTGAAATAATAAGCAAGTGATTCTAAATGCCTGCCATTGAGCTGATCTGATTAAAATCACAAAATTTGGAAAACTTTTGTGTCCAGAACAGCTTTTTATGTTTTCAAATCACTTTCACAAAAAGTGATTTTCAGAACATGCGTGAGACACATTAATAAAGCATGAACAATGTTACCTAGAGTTTAAAAAATGAACGACGAGTAAGAAATTTTTTTAAGGAACGTAAAGAAAAGAGGACGGGTATCCAAATCAAGATCAACCGTCCCGAAATTGTGAGATATGGCTGCAAAACATAACAAATTATAATATCAAAACAATACGTTGAATTCTGGGAATAAATGTTTTAAATTGTAGCATCGCATATAAAAAAGTCTCGATTTCAGCTTTCTCATTGCTGCGTTGGGAAAATTGTTTCTTTTTTGCAGGTTTCCAAAGACCAAACTAAATATAATGTTTCTGGTTAGAAATATTTTGATATGAATCTGAGGTAGCCCTTTCCTGCTGTCAAACATGGTGATAAGTGTGTCTGTAAAGTGTGTCTGTAAATTTAATTTTGTTGAAGAAAATGTATAAATGCAAAAAATGCTGAAATATTTGGGATAATGCATACGTTTGATTTGTACCAGGGCAATGTCACTGAGAATACAGTTGAATATTTTAGGAAATCTTCGCATTATCAAAACTAAACCCCAATCATAAGATTTGAGAACGAAAATATGTGGCAATTCAAATAAGAAAATATCATATTTCTAACTATACAGAATTGAAAAACGCACTTTTTGGGGATCTGCATAAATTAAGACCAACAATATGAGAAAAGCTTGCTGAACCTTTACCAAATTATCTTATAAAGGTCACAAAGGAATTATTGAATATACATTTTACTGTTTACTTATCAATTAAATAAATTAAGTGAACTAACTGAGATTTAGGGCCATTATTACAACTTGCCTTTAACTAAAGTCATGATTTTAACGGGCAGATAATTTGTTTTTCACTATTATAACTACATAATAAGGTAAAAGTGAGAGTTAAGGTAAAAGGAAGATCATCTTTCCAGCAACTTCCAAAGTTGAATTTATGTTTGAACTTGCCATATATACATTTCAATATAGCAGCTTCAAATATAAACAAACACAACAAAAAGAAGCAAGTCGTTGCCACTGCGTTTTTAAACATCTTCTTTAATTTGTCAGTTTTTAAAAAGTTAACTTTATTTTATCAGTAATATTTAATGACGAAAATAGGTTAGAAGTGAATTTAGAGTTCACTAGCTAAAGTTACCTTTTACTAAGCCCAACTTTAACTAAAAATTTCAAAAATGGCCCTCAAACTTTTAAATTTAATAAAGCTTCCATAGTTTTTTGTACATTTATGTACTTAATGGTAAGTGAACCAATTTCACTGATTTTCGCTGTATATCAATACCCGAACATTTTCATTTTTCTGTTGTTGTCCTTATTTAATGATTAATCACTTCAGCAAAATCTAAATTTCGCTCTCCAGAATAGTCTAAATCTGTTTTGTAAAAGGTTGGTTTTCCATGATTCGAAGATTACAATTAAAACAAAAGAAATTATCTACTTTTAAACCTTATTTACTTATTTTTTTAAATAAATCCTTTATTTAATTAAATAATAAACCACTTTAACTAATAATACTACGCTATCAATATTATTCACTATCCTCTTTACCAAAGATCACACGTCAATGACCGAAAGCATACTACACAAACACAATTAGCCAATTCACCCAACTTTGTATCATGTATGTTCCCGCCAGCATTTTTTTAGATTTTTGATCATTTATGAGTCCTTTTCGACTCCTCTAGACGATTAAAACAAGATATGTGCTTTCACTTTTGAGTCGTAAGTGATTGTTTTGTCGGGGAGAAAACTGTTCCCTAGCCGCGACTCTTCTAGAAGAGTCTTTTATGACTCGGCACACTAAACTATTACGACTTATTTTGATTCATCTACGAGTCTATTTAAGTCACTTTCCGGTCATATCGTAATCGTTTTTTACTCGTATTATGTATCATTTGAGAGTCTTTTTTATTCACATGTTTATCCTCTTTTACTATCTTATACGGTTTTTGATAATAAAAATTAGGGCTAGGTTCTTATTTTTGTTCAATAATTTATTAGAAAAAAAAAAAGAAAAACAAAAACAAATTCATTACGTGCTTATAAATCAAAGAATAAAATTAAAAATTAAATTAAATTAAATTAAACTAAAATTAAAATA